>OZ025299.1:138538858-138626962 GCA_964019185.1 Maratus speculifer
ACTTGAATATCTTAAGACGAATTAAAAATACTTTGTAAAAATTAGTATATATTTAAGCTGATGCAGAACTAAATACTGTTTAAAAAAAAATTTCAAAAATTTTACATAACTGTTCTCTACCAAAACTAGAAATTAATTGCAAATTTACATTTTCTTTTCATATATCGGTTATTAATTTAAGATTGCACTTAAATTTAGAAATATATATGTATACTTGACTTAAAATTGAATTCAGGCTAATTAAGAGGTTTTCTCGTGAACAAGTAACAACAAAATAATAATAATAATAACAATAACAATAATAATAATAATAATAAATTAAAAGATTTTGTTTCTTGGTAAGGAACATAAAATAAGCATAATTATACGACAACAATATGGTGTTTAAAGTATCTCATGCGTGTTAATTTCTTCTTTTTTTTATTACATGTCTTAATTGAATTTTAAAGCACATACAGAAAAATATAACAACGCGCTATTAGAAATGCATTGATTAAACTAAAAAGAAAAAGAGAAGAAAAAATTATACAAAAATTGTTTCACTCTGCTCGTTTGTACACTGTAAAAAAATAGTTCGTTAAATAACAGAAATTGTATTGGTAATCTAGACGCCAATATTATTTCCGTATTTTAACGGAAAAAAATTTCCAGAAATATTTCGTTTCTTCCACAAAATATTTCCTTTTTTTTTCATATTTACTTATATAAAAATTTCCTTGAAAGGTAAAAAAAATTTTTTTTAAGGACAAACTGACATCTTTATTCTTCCCTTTACAAAGACACATTAACGTCAGGTATAGAACACGTCGTTTAATTTAAACAACAGTGAAGAAATATCACTTACCCTCGATGGGGATCGAGCCAGGGACCTGTTCTATGGCATCTTGCAGTACTGTAATACCATTACGCCCGAGTTACACATACCGCACTTGCAAATATCTTTACTTATTTCGAATCCATTTTATAAAGGAAAGGCCTTATGTTGAACGCGGCATTTATTTTTGTAGATTTGTAGAGATTTTTTTTTTTCTATTGAGTGTACAGTTCTAAATGTTTAACAGGTTTTATTTCCATAATTTCGAATATTTAGTTTTAAATTTTAGTTCTATTAAAAACAAATTTTAGCCTTTAGAATGTTTCATGTATTAAGAGTTGGATTCATTAAAAAGTTTTGTTAAAAGTGTATTGTAATATCATTCATATTTATTTATTTATTTATTTTTGAAAAGATACTAACATACGTCTTTTAAAAAACATCCATTTTAACAAAGTATTTGTATGACGATCGATTTTAATCTCAATAAAGATAGTTATTATGGGTTATTAAAATAAATTTCCTTTATTGTTTTTTATAACTTAGATAATCGTCAACATTATAATAATCTCGTTAATATAATTCAGATGTATTAAATTTTATGTGCGAATTTCTTAAAATGAATAGATTAAAAAAATATATTAAAATTAAAAGTACATTTTTTTTACCATTTTAAAATATCCTACGCACTTTTTAAAAAATATGCTATAAACGAGTTAAATATTGGGTTGGGGAAAAAGTAATTTCGCTTTTTTTTCGTATTTTTTAAACTGAATTTATTTATATAAATTAAACAACTAATCAATAATACATGTGCCGTTTTGTTTCATGACTTTTGCCATTTTCTTGTAAAACCATAATTCCGTCACTGCAGAATTTGTGAGAGTTATGGGCAAAAAACTGAGCAAGGTGATTTTCACAAGCCTCTTTTGAAGCCAGCTTAATATCATTAAGAAAGTTCGCCAGAGGGCGGAGGAAATAGTAATCGGTCGGATCTAGGTCCGGACTATACGGTGGGTGCATGAAAACCTCCCAGCCAAGCTTTCTCAGTTTTTGCCGAGTGACTAAAGATGTATGTAGTTTAGAGCTCTCGTGATGGAAGACAACGCCTTTCCTATTGATCAATTTTGACCGGATTTTTTTTAATTGCCTGCTTCAGACGCATTAGTTGTTCACAGTATAGATAGTTGAATTAATGGCTTGGCCAGGTTCGAGCAGCTCATGATGAACAATTCCTTTCCAATCCAACCAAACACTCAGCATCATCTTCTTTGGCGTCAATCCGGGCTTTGCCACCGTTTATGAAGCTTCGACCACGCTTTTTTAGCACATTGTTGTCGTACGTCATTCACTTTTCATCACCCGTAATCATTTGTTTCAAAAATGGCTCGATTTTATTCCGTTTCAACAGCAATTCACAAATGGAAACTGTCCATTAAATTTCTCACTGTAAGTTCATGGGGAACCCAAGAATCGAGTTTCTTTTGGTATCCAGTTTTATGTAAATGGTTCAAAAGTGGGTTATGGTTGATGTTTAGTTCTGTAGCAATGTTGTGGGAAGAAATATGTCAGTCTACCTCGATTTTGTTTTTAAATTTCATCGACTTTTTCAAGTATAGGACGGCCAGGGAAACGTTCATCTTTAACACTGAAATTTTCGGAACGAAAACGAGCAAACTGATTCTGACTTTTGCGTTTACTTAAGCACTGATCACCATAAGCGCCACACAATTTTCGATTAGCCTGCACCGCATTTTGCCCTATTTGGAAGTAAAAAACTAAAATGTGATGAAAATGATCTTCTGGAATCTCTAATTTTAAAACGCAATAACTTTTGACTGTATAAACAAATGACGCTACCTTTATATCCAAAATTTTCTAGAGACCTTTCAAATGCTGTATAGTATGGCTTATTTGAGTAAGTATTATTCGAGATATGCGACTTTAAATCTATCTGTTGGAAAAAAGCGAAATTACTTTTTCCCCAACCCAATATTACTTTAAAATCATAATGAAAATAAACTAACTTTCCTTTTGAATTATCTCAAACTTAAAAAGGATTAATTTTTTTTTAATAATTTTTATTATTTTTTTAATATTGTAAAAATATGTTTTCTTTCTATTATTAAAACAGAAAGAAATAAAGAAAACTATTATAGAAAGTTTTTCATAAAACAACTCTCGATAATATTTTTCTATTCCAGATATAGATGGCGCCACGAGATTTTTTTGCTTAGAATGCCAATTTACATCAAAACTGTTTAGTAAATAATTGAGAACAATTGAAATGGATTAAACATACAACCATATTTAGCTAATATATAGGAATTTCATTGAAAATAATATGCTGTAAGACAAGTATTACAACAATTATTTCGTTTTCCTAACAGAGCAACTACCCAGCAAAGAAAGAAACAGTGGGCCATCAGCTAGAAAACAGATGGCAGCCAGCAGTGCCATCAGCGGTAAAGTGCAACGGTGCCATTACTTAAACCTGTACTAAAGTGTCCCTCCGAAATGCAGGTGGCCCATCAGTGATGGCCAACAGCAAGCCAGCATTGGTATGCCATCACATTGCTTCAATCCATCAGTTTTCCTGCAGTGCTAGCATTTATCCTACAGCAATTCCTTTGCTGGGCCAGCACTTTTAATCCAGTACCATCACTTATCCTACAGTGTTTATACATTGGTACACCGTCAGACTGCTTTTTATTACTATGAGCCAACAACTACCCTACAATGTTTATAAAGCGGCAGATTATCATAGAATGTATATGCTGCTGGACCTTTGCTGTACCAGCGGTTTTTAATCAATATTAGCTTCTAACCTACTGCTAGTTCTTTGCTGGGTCAGCACTTTTAATCCACCACCATCACTTATCCTGCAATGTTTATACAGGGGTAAACCATCAGTCAGATTTGTTTTTACTACGAGCAGACATCCACCCAGCAGTGTTGATAAAGCAGCAGGCCATCATGCAATGTTTATGCTGCTGGACTTTTGCTGTACCAGCAGTTTTCAATCAGTAACATCCTCTATAACGATTTTACACTTTGCTGGACCAACACATTACTACCATTTTTATTCCCATGACCAGCAATTACTGCTTGCTGGGACAGCATATTTATTCAGGGTTTGATTTGCAGCAGAGCATCTGGGACGCTGACAAGGGCCAACAATTTTGGGAGCTCCAAAATATTTGTATTTTTAAATTTCTGAGATCCAATATTTCACTTATAACTAAGGTTCTGTGGAAGCCTAAATTAATATTCATTTAATAATTTTTTTATTTTTCCAAAAAATTCTTTTGAATTTTTGTCCTTTAATACTTTTTATGCCAATGCCTAGAGCCCTCTAGGATGCAAATCAATCCTCCCTGAACAATAGTTTTGCTTTAATTGGGATTGATTTGATACATATTATGTGGATATAATTACCGCTGGTATAAATATAAAAAGAAATGAAATCTATCCAAAAAATTATTTTTATTTTGTATTACTTGTAAATATAAGTCTTCATGCAATCCATTTTTATATCTGTTAATAGAGTTCATATTCTATTTGAAGAACAAAATTTCCCGATTACAATTCACAACATAAAAAAAAAGCTAAAATACAATTAAAATGAATTTAAAGGATCTTTTACTCATTTAAGATATGTAATTAAGCTAAGCTACAATAATATATTAATAAAAGTTATATAAACTTATATTTACATACGAATTTATACATATTAAACATTTATTTATAGTCAGTGCTGCTATATCATTTATGCTTTTACAAAAGCAATTTGTTGTGCAGGTTTCAATTCATCTTTTAAAAATTTTAGATAGGTTTTTTTTATATTTAATTTTATTATTATTATTATTATTATTATTTTGGCAGCTTGTTTGTAATTTTTTATTATTCGTATTTCATCATATTCTTTCGTAGAGATACTGCCTATATAAGAGACTTTGAACCTAAGGCACGACATTACTCTCTCTAAGTCAAAATTAAGTTAGATCACACAAAATCACTATTAATCTTTTCGAAATTTAATCAAATGGAAATTGAAAAAATTTAATTGCGGCATATAATATTCTAATCTATTGATGATTTCAATTTTTTTCAAACAAGTTTGCATTATAGTTAACTTGATATTAAGTTTCAAAATAGAAATATAATTGCATTGCATTAACTATTTTTTCCCCATAATTATAGTAAATATCTACATGTATGTTCCTCATATTTTTTTTTAATTAAATAGAAAAATTTCAGTAATGGGCACACATCAAAAAGGCTCAACTCTAGCATATATGGTGACAAATATGTATAGCTAAAATATCTATGTTATAAACATGTGGATTTTTGTGAAAATTTTACTTTTATGTGAAAAATTCGAATTTTTTTTACAGAAAGGCCTCAAAATTTAGGGCAATCTTTATGAATGGTAGCACATAAAAATCAGACTTTCAGGTTAAAAAAAAAAAAAAAAAAAAAAAAAAAAAAAAAAAAGCAGTTCTCAGATTATTTGAGTTTTTGTCATTTCCCATGTTTTCTAGTTGAATAGAAACACTGTTTAACCAAATATGTTAATACTTATATTTTCTCTGCAAGACATTTTTAAGGGCAGCATTTATCCTGCCTTCATTTAAATATTTTTTTTTAATACAGTAAAACACCAATTTTACAAGACTCACTTCAGTTATTCCTTTCGCAAGGTTGTTGCCAAAACATCAAAACAAAAACTGATAATTTTATTGAGAATACAAAACAATAAATCTCAATGAGATATCTTTAATGCATCTGTTGTATGTTTTCATCCAAAAGGAATTTTATGTAATTACTAAGACAAATAATCCCAGAATTTGTTTGTGACAGTTAGTGCAATGTTCTTAAATATTTCGAATATCCTTTATTGTTGGCAAATATTATTAGATTGTTTAACTAAATAACTAAATAAATACATGGAACAAATCATCTAGTTATAATAAAATTGCAGAATGAATTTATACTGTGAAAAACTGTGTATATTCTTAAAATATTATTTTATTAATTTTTGTTTAACCCTTTGACGGTTAAAGCACGTCTATTCATAAAATACTAAAATGACTGAATGACACCGGAATTTAAAAACAAATTTATTTCATAATATATAAAAAAAATTTTTTACGTTCTTTGTAAAATTAAAATTTTCATTTAAAAATTCCGATGTCAGTATGGCATTTCGTAATTCAAATTAAGTGGTATTCTGGGCGCGTATACGCGCTTATAACCACGAAAGGGTTAAGCAAAATGTAATATTAAAATAAGGTCTGCTGAATGATCTTGGCTCCCCCCCCCCCCCCCAACAAATGAATTTATTTGAAAACAAAACTTTCTAGTAATTTCTTAACTACAATCAATTTCAGTAACAAAACTATAGTTTACAAGGTTCATTTTAATGAAAATATAAACAATGACAACAATGTAAGTTCTCATAAAACTTTATTTGGCTTGGCCAACTGTCCTATCATGAGTATTAAATATGAAAAATGTTAAATTTGAAACAACCTATTTATTTTAAAAATTTTGTTCTAAATGTTTTTGTAGCCTAAAAGCTAAGATAAACTATAGTGCATTATATTTAAGTTTTATTTGCCCAATCTAAAGATATCAATCAGTGTGAAGCAAGACATTACCTTTTTCTTACACACACATATCTATAACTTAGGAAAAAACTTTAATGAAAAAACTTTTTTTATTTGCATAATCAACGGTACATTAAAAAAGTTATCATAATGAATCTCGCTGATGAACTGGATTGCTGAGCGCAACCAAAGCTTTACATCTTCCACATTTGCTTGTAAGACTGTTCTGGTAGTTGGTATTTGACGGGCTGCAGCTGGAAGAAAAAAAAAAAAAGAGAGAATTGAGATTTTTTTTTTAAGTGCAGATGTATGAATACAAACCAGCAATGAGACAAACAAATTAGAAACTACAAAATATATTGCTATGTTGACTGTGTTCTTAATTTTCTAAATGATTGATTTCAACTTTGCCAAATTGAATTCTTAAACATGGATATTTAAAACTAATGGACAAAAATCAAAATGTTTAACAGGAAAATAACCATCCCTATATATATTGAAGTAATGTTTATAATCTAAAAATATCAGGTAACCAAGAAAGTTAGGGCCGTACCGAGTACTCGGTATTTACCCGGCATTCGGCGTATTCGGCCAATTTGCCGAGTACATTACCGAGTAGTTGTAAGGATTTAATTTCTAAGCATTTATTATCATTACAATGAGAAATTATTAGGCACAATACATTACAAATGAATAAATTAAAGTTTAGCACTAAAATAGTTAATTTCTTCTTGCAAGCTAGTTTTTTTCGCCACAGCATACCATCATCATCATATTTTGCACTGATGATGGTATGCTATGGCTACTGAAACTAATTTGCAAGAAGAAATAAAATATTTTGGTGCTTTGAATTAAATATTTTTGATTTATTTATAATATTATTGAAGACAAAAGAATTTATAACTGATCTGTAAAAGTTATTTGAATATAAATGTATATTATTTGCAATTATTCAAAAAAATTTTATTTAATACATTAAAAATGTCTATAAAATATGGAAAAGTTAAAAAAAAAAACACAAATGCAAATTTTTCCCTCCAGTTCACTTTTAATCCGCCTTTCATTGTACCACAATTAAAATGACCGAAACTTTCTTTTTCCAAATAATGTAGGAATGTTTTAATTGGTAGTTTAACTCCTAATATGGGAATCTATTCATTTGAGCTCATCAATATGATTACTCTGAATGAAAATAACAATTTCATTACACTTCACAGTAATTGCTACTAAACTGTAATTAAATTTATCTTACTTTCAGCAGTATAAAGGCAAAAAAGCTGTTTTAATTCATACAACATTTTCAATATATTATATTTTGAGCTCCATCTTATGGTTTATTACAGTTAATTACTCTAATAATTAATCTTTTTGGATCCAGGAAAGGAAACTGAACCTTTTCGAAATTTGAGCGTGCAACTATATGGAATGGTCAGAATTCTCCTACAATGTTTCTAGCTAGAGCTAACATGTCTAAAATAACCTGTTAGGCAATAAGCCTGATTTTATTGTAAGTTGCATATTGTGAATAATGCAAGCTTACATCATTACTTTTAACATCAGTTCTTTGAATTATTCAAAATTACAGCAACTATAATCTTACAGCAACCAATAATCATTCTTGATACAGATTTCCAGTATTAAAATGAATTTGTAAATTGAAGAATCAGTTAATTTGCATTGGTTGAATTTAATTTTTATGTATCACTTTTATTTTCCATTTAAAAAAAAAAATAATGCTACTGCTTTAAACTGTTTAAAATTTTAAAAATTACCTTTAAAGATTGTATAATTAAATTTCAAATTAGTTAATTAGAAATTATTTAAAAGTTAATTAAAAAATATATGATTATATGTTAAAGAAATATGTTTATTATATTTACACAGACATGTTACTCTTAAAGCTCACTTCATGTGCATTGATAGTTCTTTCTTATACACAACTACTCGGTACTCGGCCAAAGTGCTACTCGGTGCAGCCCTAAAGAAAGTTCAAGTGGTTTTTGAGAACAGCTACTTTTGTTGCGTAAGTGTGGTCATACTTATTCTAATGACGTCATTTCTGTACATTGCCTTTAAATTGCAATCAGTAGAGAGTTGTTTAACGTATCTCACGTTTTGCTATCAGTTTTGTAGGAAGTACAATCGTTGAAAAGGATGTCATTGACAAAGGAGATTTTGAGGCCTATTTTGCTCTATGAGTTCAAATTAGGAAACAAAGCTGCAGAGGCTGCTAGAAGAACATGCTCCTTGTTTGGAGAGACTTCAGTGAGTGAACGAACCGCTCAAAAGGGGTTCAGCAGATTTTCATTCGGAGACGAGAGCCTTGAAGACAAGTCTTGTGTTGGTTGTCCATCCATCTTAGACCAAGTTTAGCTGAAACAGGAAATCAAAGAGAAGCCTGATCTAACATGCCAGGACCTTGCGCAAAGGTTTAGAATATCTGACAAAACCATCCAATTGCATCTTCATAGCCTTAGGAGGTCACGGAAACTTGATAAGTGGACGGGTAATGTATGGAATGACTGAATGGGTAAAAACCGAAAGAGAAAACATCATTGGTTGACTTCTGGTTCCGTCTCATTGGTTGCTAAACAGGACATCCATCAAAAAAAAAAAAAAAAAAAAAAAAATAATGCTGTGTATTTGGTGGACTAGCGTTGGTGTAGTTCACTATGAATTCTTAGAAAGCTGGAAAACAACCACCACCGAAGTCTACTTGTCGCAGTTGAAAAGGGTTTCAGCTGCTTTGCTAGAAAAGCAGCCAGCGCTGGTCAACAGGAGAGGAGTTCTTATTTTCCACAATAACACCAGATCTCATATGGCCAAAGCAACCAGGGACGTGATAAAACCATTGGGCTGGGAAGTTTTGCCTCACCCACCTTACTCCTCGGACATTGCCCCATTGGACTATTACTTGTTTTTGGTCATGGATAATCACTTGCAGGAACAGCAGTTCAAAACCCAAGATTAAGTCACAAAAACTATAACCCAGTTTTCGGACTCTAAACCAAAAGATTTTTTCAAAAAAAGTATTTATAAGCTTGTTTCTCGTTCTGAACATGTAATTGAAGCCAATGGTGATTATTTCAAAGAATAAAATAAGTGTTTGAGATTTTTGTGGGTCGTTTTTTATGTCTGATGAAAACCACATGAACTTTCTTGGTTACTTGATAGAAAAAGAAATTCAAACACAAAGTGGATCAACTGATTTGCTAACACTTGAGCACTTAAACATTTTACAATTGAATTGACATGCTTTACACAGAAATGCCAATGTTTTGTTTTACCATCAGTATTTTTCAATAAAATAAAAGTTTATGTTGGTAGTGATAATGAAAAACAACAGTTGATAGTTTTTTATCCCATGATTGTGTGTGATGCAAGTTACATTGAATGTGAAATAAAATTTATCCTATTTGTTAGTGTTGCAAAAAATATTTAAATTAAGATAAAAATAGACCCACATTCAAAACTATAAATGTCATTGGAACAATGCATGTAGCATGGAAAATGACAGTATACAACTCATGAAAAAAATACAGATTTCAATAGCAAAAATTTTAGAAATTACAGTAAAAAAAAAAAAAGTTTTGTTGAAATTGCAAGTTTTTAACATAGCAGCCTTTGCAAACGATTATGGATTTCATTCAAAAACATTTATAGCAAAGATAGTAACAAACATGGCTCAGTTTCCTGCAATACTGATTACAATACTCCTACTGACTGCAATACTGATGTCGCCTGTAGGAGACACAAAACGCTGCTTTAATGGCACACAGTACGTGATAGAACCGCATAATTTAAATTTTTGCTTAAAATGTATCATTTAAAAAATTAAAAAAAAAAAAAAGGGGGAGGGAGGGTAAACTGACTTGACTTCAATGAATGTTGAACAACTTCATCAAATGGAATAAAATATCTTACACTCACAGGGGTCAAATAAAGGTAAGATTTGAAGGCCATTTAACCTCTTCACGAAAATCCATTTAATAAAACAGATCCCTTCACAAAATTCTTCGTTATAAAACAGTCTCCATCACAAAATTCTATTTCATAAAAAGATGGTGTTTATTATTTTTATATTTTTTAATTTTAAAATGTGTAAATTGCAAACAAATCAAGTTTAGCAGAAAATTAAGCTTCAGCAGAAAGATCTAAAGTTATTAATAAATGCTTGATTCGAATTTCAGTAACTGGTTTCATATATCATTTTAAGTTATTTTTCACAAAAATAAAATAAATTTTACAAAAGTTTCATGAGTTCTTTAATTTTGTTGCTAAGAAAATCGATTAATTTTACTTTAAATTGAATTGTATTCAATCGAAAATCATGAATTACTTGCATAGAATGTAAAAATAAAATAATCATTTTAGTAAAGTAACTATTTTTATATTTAATGTCTGATTTATTATCTACTTAATAAGATAATTTATAAGCAAATTATGTATAATTTACAATCACTATTTTTAACAATGATATATTATAAAAAAAAAAAAAAAAACTTTTTTCAACGAATTCGGATATAGTGAACCAAGGTTAATGTTGTTTTACAGAAATTTGAGTAACAGTTTTCAATATATTTTATTTTATAGTAATCAAGGTTATATATAGTTTTAGATAGTGAATTAAGGTTAATGTTGTTTTACAGAAATTTGAGTAGACGTTTTGAATACATTTTATCAGTATTAAATTTCAACTAAATGAATACTCTAAGCATATATTCAATGCAAAGGATCAAAGTATCAATAAGATTTTTTACAATTTGATCCATCGTTATTTTTATAATAAAGGGGAAAATGATCAAGAGTTACCTGAAATTCAGTGACCAGGAATTACCCTGGATGATTCTACTTTATTAAGAACTACAATTAACAAAAATATGGTAAACAATGTGATTACTGTTAATACTTGAAGTATTTATAAGTTCTGACAATTAAAATCCCTTCTTTACCATTTTCTTTTGCGATCCAGGCACATGGAATTAAGCACATCTGTCCTTTTTCATCTGAATTCTATGACAGCATATTCATATTTTGAGCTAAAAAAATAGTTTTATATTGTTAAAAAGTAAAAACACATTTTGAAAAAATGTACATTGAAAACAAATAGTGACACTTCAATAATTATACAAATATAATTACTTATACTATACATCAATGCTATAACTGTGATAGTTCTAGTATAAATTAATATCAAATCATTTTGGCTGTATATGTGACTGTAAATTTAAAAAAGAAAAAAATACTAAAAACTGTGGTGGAATTATTATTTTAAGTTAATTGAATTTATGACAAAGATTAAAAATGACACGCGGTTTTTACGTTTCTAAACTATAATTTCTGCAGATCGAATATGTGTAAATATTTTATTTCTTTTTTGAAAAACAGAATCTAAATCAAAACATTGTCATTAGTTAAAAGAGGGAATGATTTTTTATTCAACATTTTTTATTTCAATCATAAGGTCATGTTTGAAATAAAAGAATTTTAATTCTGTTTAAAATTGGGGGAGGGGGAAAGAAATTAAGTAATCCCTATAGTTTGTCCCTTTTTTTGGCCACAAAACTGAAGTTACTTTGTTGCCATCATTAGAAAATGTTATTTAAATTAGAATATATATATATATATCTCAAAAACAGATAATTTTTTCAGAATTTTATAACCATTTCTGAAATTTGCAAATTTTTTATGGATGAATGATCATTGATATTAATTTCACTGTCAAACATTCACTATTTTAGGAAGAATAGCTGTGAAACACAATCATTTAATCAGTCATTTCACTATGATTTTACATATACAGTGTAGGTTTACAAAATAAACTCATCTCTGCTGGAAATTAATTACAAATATATAGATTGCAAACTGCTACAAAAGCATCTTGAAAAAAGATTGTTTCTGAAAATCGCACATTTTACTAAGATACCTAAAGGTACGTTATTTTTTTTTAGTTTCATGTCATTTAACAACTATACATAGTACAAGGTTTTAAATTATATCAATAATATGTATACTGGTTATAAAAACTATTACTGTAATTTAAGGGAAAAACACCCCCGCACCCTCAAATATTGACACCATCTTGGGGGAAAAAAAAAAAAAAATCTGTATAATCACCACAGTCAAAAGAAATTATTTTGCTTTATTAAGGAAGCATTAAACTACCCAAAATATTGCATAAATATGGCAAAAATCTGGATTATTAGATTAATTAAATTATTAAAATAACTAATTGCCAACAAATATGTAAGAATAAAATATTTATATTACAGAACTGATTTTCTGGAACTTCAGGATCCAGAATTTTTTTTTTACTTTAAATACACAGTAAAAATCTAAAAAACACTGCTCCCATTTTGAACAAATTTCATTTTTTCTAGATGTATATCAGTTTGTAAGCTTGACCCAAAAAAGTTTTTTTTTTTTTAACAATAATAAAAAAAGAAAAAAAATTCAAGCACAATTCCTTTCTGTGTAACTAAACGCATCTAAGGAGAGCAGATGATCTTAAGGCCCAAACACATTTGACCACTTTTTAAAGTTTGATGTTGACTTCTTTGTTAGAGACACTGTGTTTTTAATCTTAATGAATTTTGCAGGAAAGAGACAGATGTCCGACAAAAGAAAAATCTTTCCATCAAGAAGGATGGGTTGCATATCCCGCAATTCTTTTGTTCGCTCCCTTCAGTTTTATTATGAAAAAACCACAAATGGATCTTATACGAAAGATTTCCTTACTTTTTTCCAAGAATTCAGTTGAAGGAAAGAGTACCATAATTTAGGGAATAAACACCGCAAAGTTTACGATTTTAAAAGTTGAAATTTTCATATAAGCACCATTTACACCACGGCAGCATTTACGAAAATTGAGAAAATTATTCAGTGTTTCAACAGAAAGAAAACCCCTTTTTTCTTTCTTTTTCCCTCTGTTCGCAATGTTACCGATCGTTAAATTTACAAATGCAATACATCATGAGTAAGTCACCCTTTTCCAAGAAATACTGTCACTGGAATAAGCAGGAAGGGACAATAGATGCTTGCTTTTATTGCACTTCATTATAGAAACAAAGTACTGGAAAGCCACTTTTTCCGTAAGTCGAAAAGGACCTATTCCTCGGACTCGTTCTGAAATGAAATGACTCCAAAAAAAAAAAAGATTCCTTGGACTTGTTCCAAAATGAAACGACTCCGATAAGAAACGAATTCTTGGTTTCGTTCCGAAATGAAACAACTCCGAAAAGGACCGATTCCTTGGACTCGTTCTGAAATGAAACGACTTCGAAAAAGATCGAGTCCTCAGAATTGTTCCGAAATGGGCCGACTCCGAGTAATCGTTAATTTTTGGAACATATCCGAAAAGGACCGATTCCTCAGATTCTGTTCAAAATGGACTGATTCAGAAAAAAATAGTTTCTTGTTCTTGTAGGTCACGATAACACTATGATAATTAATAGCACACACATATCAATGAAACAAAATCTCAAAAGCAAAATCATTTGTCTAAGAAATTAAGGTCAATGGTAAGAAATGATATGGAAAAAGATAAATACGTAAGAAAATAAATGTGACCTTTCATCCCTGCTTCCAGATTCATTCATTTTTTTAAAATTGGTGCTCGGACCTGTTTTTTTCCTTTGGAATCCTTTTTCTTAATTCTATCCTTTTTAATTGGATTCATTCCGTTTTCTCTAGGATTTGTTACTTTTTTTTCTTGGACTCGTACCTTTTTGCTCGGATTTGTTCCTTTATTTCTTGGACTCATTCCTATTTTTTTGATTCATTCCTTTATTCTCGGAGTTGCTCTTTTTTTCAGATTAGTTCCTTTTTAAAAAGATTCCAAAAAGGACGACTCAGAAGAAATTGTTTCTTTCAGTGAACGATTCTTTAAAAGGAACGATATTTCCCATCTCTACTCTCCATAGATACGTTAGTTACGCAGTAAGGAATTGTGCTTGGAATTTTTTTCTTTTTTGATATTGTTAAAGAAAAAATATGTTTACAAGCACATTGATATACATTTCGAAAAATCAAATTTGTTCAAAATGGGAGCTGTGTTTTCCAGATTTTACAGTATACATAGTAAACAACATATCAAAAAAATTCCAGGAAAAAAATTATGAATTTGGTAGTTCCGGAAAATTGGTTCTGTATTATGCATATTTTATTCCTACATATTTTTTGACAATTAGTTATTTTAATAATTTAATTAATCTAATAATTCAGTTTATTTTGCTGTATTTATGCGATATTTTGGTTATGTTATCATCTCCTAAATAAGGCAAAATAATTCCTTTTGACTGCGGCATTTATGGCGGGTGCGGCGATTATGCAGATTTTTTTTCAAAACGCTGTCAATAGTAGAGGATGCGGAGATTACACCGGGTGCAGCGTTTCTTCCCTAAATTATGGTATTGCAACGTGAACACAGCTTTATTCCGATAATATTGACTTTCGAGAAACCTCAGACTACTTGTTTTTTGTTGGAGTTACTTTGTAGTGGATCTTTTTATAGAGTGTTATAACTTTTGAATAACTTATTATATTTTCCTGCAATCATTTGATGAAAATCGTGAAATTTTTTATGACCATTTGACGGAAATTGTGTCTTTTTCTCGATCCTTTGGCAAAATTTACATCTTTTTCATGATCACGTCTTTTCCTTTGATTAAATTCATCTTTTGTGATCTTTTGACAAAAATTGCATTCATTTAGTATTCTTAGACTAGAAATAGCATCTTTTTCGCAATTCTTAGATGGAACTAGCGTCTTTTTTGCGAGCCTTCGACAAGAATTTTTTTTCAACAACCCTTTAACAGAAAACTCATCTTTTTTGTGATCCTTTGACAGAGACCGCAACTATTTCGCATTATTTGACCGAGATGGCATCTTTTAACAGGAATTGAGTTTTCTTCACAAGCTTTTGATGAAAATCGTGCCTTTTTTGCAATTCTTTGATGATATTAGAGTATTTTTCGCAATCTTTCGACAGAAATAGCATGTTTTCGACAAAATTGCGACAGGAATTGCATTTTTTTCAACAAGCTTTTGACAGCAAATGCGTCTTTTTTTCAATCCTTTGACAGCAATAGAACTTTTTTCCGCGATCATTTTAAGAAATTTTTTTTCCCCCAATCATAAGCAAATTTTTTTTCCACGATCATTTCAAGATTTTTTTTTTACGGCAATCCTTTGATGAAAAGCGCATGCTTTTCGCAATCTGCTTCCGTCCTTGGAGATTTTTCCATCTCAGGATGGAAAAACTTGCAACCATGAGAGACATTTCAATTGTGAAATTCAGAAAAACTGGCTTTCCAATTCTTTGTTTCTGCAATGAAGCGCAATAAAAGCAAGCATCTACTGACCCTTTCTGCTTATTCCAGTCACCATATTTTTTGGAAAAGGGTGACTCATGGTGAATTGCTTTTGTTGACTTATGCTTGGCAATATCGGGAACATGGGGAAAAAGAAATTTTTTAAAAAGTGACCTTTTTTTTTCAAGCACTGAATAATTCGCACAAAATTTTTGCCAACGCAGCATATGAAAATTGTAACTTTTAAACTCGTAAATGCTGTGGCGTTTATACTAGAGTTTGCTGGAGTAATTCCTGATCAATATTTCATAAAATTAATGGATGTGTTTTTTTTTCTCCCACTTAATAAAGGAATAAATACACAACAGATATTACATACATAATATGTTAAAAATTATTTTAGATATTTATGAATGTACACATATGACATATGAAATATAAAATATTATGCCTACAATATTTACATTTGTTATTATTGCCAATAAAAATAATACCTGGAAAATTTTAAAATATTTTAACTAAAACCTTACCTACACACCCTCCTAATTAAATAATATTGTTTGAATAGTCATCAAAAATTCTTCAAATATGTATTTTGCTTGAAATCAAAACTAATTATGTTTTAATGGATTTCATATCAAAATCTTTCAAGCTATTTCTAAAATCTGTATAAAACATGAATAATAGAGATCATATTTATTATACATTGTACTCAACAGTAATAAATTGTACTGTACACACTTGTAATTGAAATTAAGTGCATTATAATAAAATATAAAGCTATGTACTTTTAATTGTTAACTGCAATAGTTCACTATAAATTAAAGTTCAAATGAAAACAAACTGATTTATCTTTATTTCACAGTAAAAAAATAAGCTGTTTACCTAATAACAGTATATGGCTTATATAAAAGAATATACAGTAGACTCACGATTTTACAATCTCCAATTTAGTGACTCCTCGCCATTTAGTGACCATTGGATGAGGTCCCAACCATTTTCCAATACTTCCAATGTCAGAGCTTGAAATTCAATTTTTCAGGGGAGGGACGTCTCGGTCTCCCTCCCAACATCTATAAGTGGAGGGGAGTTTAACTGTTTCGGAGAGAGAAAGAAAAACTTTAAAACCTACTGTCATTTTATGTGCTATTTAAAGAATCACAGATACATACGACAGAATTCTACTGAAGCAATGTTTATCAACAACTAAGAATAATTATGCAAAATGAGTTTTTTTATTAAAAAAGAGAAAATAAATCAAGCTTTGGTATTGTCCATTTCGTCTTTACAGGGATAAATTCCCTTCCTGTACTAATTATTTTTGTTACAGGTCTTGTAAACTCGGTTTTTGGTTTATGTAGATTTTAGACTGAGTATAAATTCCTGCAAGTTGGGATAGGATTAGCCTAATTTTCGATTAAAGTTATACTTATAACAATAAACAGATATGTTTGCATGCGTTTGTTGTTTTCCAAAGAGACGGCTGCATTTTTTCCACGACCATTTAATGAAATTTGCATTTTTTTAGCCTTTTGATTAAATTTGCGTTTTCTGATGAAATTCACATTTTTTTGTGATTGTTCAATGAAATTTGCATTTTTTTAAGCAGCCCTTTGACTAAATTAGCGTTATTAACAACCCTTTGACAATATTCACATTTTTTCCCACAATGCATTGTCAAGATTTGTATATTTTTCGTGATTCTGTGACATAGTTTGCTTTTATAAAGCGATACTTTGATAATTTTTGCATTTGATTCAGGGATGATTCTGTTCTGTATTTTCTGAAAATTTAAGATATTTTATGCTGAAAAAAAAAGTCATCAATCTGGAAGTTCAGTGAAACAACATACAATGAATTTCAACAAATGGTTGCCCAAACAAAATCAATTTCATAAATTTGAAAAAAAAAAAAAAAAAAAAAATCAAGAATATTGTCAGGAGGTTTGCAAGAAAAACGTGAATTTTGCCAGATAATCACAAAAAAAAAAAAAAAAAATTAAATTTCATCAAAAGTTTATCAAAGGGAACGCAAATTTCGTCAAAAAAAATAGTGCAAAAAATCCGCAAATTTCATCAGATTCACAGAAGAATGCTAATTTTGGCCAGGGATACTAGTAAAAACGCAAATTGTGGGGAAAAAAAAAAAAAAAAATCGCAGGAAAAAGGTAAATTACTAAAAACTTCCAAATTTCATCTAATGATCACGAAAAACGAGCATATTTTGCCATAAAGTGTCGAAAAACTCCCATATATCATCTAAGAATCGCAAAAACCTCACAAATATTGTCAAAAAATAGCGAATTTTTACAAAAAATGTAAAAAATCTGCAAATTTCGTAAAAAAAGGCAAATTTCATAAAAAAATACAATAATTTCACCAAAAGATTGCGAAAAATCAGTAATTTTCATCAAATTGTCGCAGAAAAAATACAGTGTCAACAGTACATTTCCCTTTTATCCTCACACACTCTGCTGTAACTTTTCAGAAAATTTGCTGTGAATAAAAAAAAAAAAAAAATTACTCAAAATCACCCATTAAAAACCCTTTGACAAAATTTGCATTTATTCGCACTCTTTTAACAAAATTTTTGTTTCTTTTACGATCTTTTAATGAACTGCATGTTTATTTTCATATCTTTTTATGAAATTTGTGAATTTTAAGTGGAATTTTGGTAAATTTGGGTTTATATGGCGATCCTTTCACAAAATTCACATTTATTCTGTGATGCTTTCACGAAATTCACATGTACTCTGCGATCTTTCTAAGAAATTCACATTTTATCTCTATCTTTTGAGGAAGGTCACCTTTTTTTCCTGCTATTCTTTGAAAAAATGTGAGTTTTTTTCACAATGCTTCGACAAAATTTCTATCGTGATCCTCTAACAAAATTGATTGTGAAAATATGCGACTCAGCTCGGTTCAAAACTTATACCAAATCGGTTAACAGCCGACCAAGGGCTGATCCAGCCCAACCTCCAGGGGGGGGGGGGGGGGGTCACAACTTTTGACAGATGATTTAATGAAACAATTTTAAAATACAGTAAATCTTGTGAAAAGGGAATTACGATAAAAAATAGCAAATTTCGCAAATCGGGCATGAAAAAAATCGCAAATTTTGTCGATTAGGCACAGAAAAATCACGAATTTTGTCGATCGGACGTGAAAAAATTCAGATTTCGGTTATCGGCCAAGGAAAAAAAAATCTAAATTTTTTTATAATACATGAAAAAATTACAAATTTTGTTTATAGGTTGCGGAAAAGTCGCCTGTTTTGTCTATTTACCGCGCGAAAAAAATGCGAATTTCGTTCACTGGGCGCGGAAAAATCGAAAATATTGTCAACTGGACATTGGAAAATCGCGAGTTTTGTCTATCGGCTATCGAAAAATCTCTAATTTTGTCTGTATGTTTCAGAAAAATCGCAAATTTTGTCGATTGAGCACAAAAAATCGCAAATTTTGTCAATCTGGAACGACAAAATCACAAATTTCATTAATAGGGCACGGAAAATCCCCAATTTTGTCGATCGCTTCGTAAAAAGCGCAAATTTATTCGATCGGGAATGGAAAAAACACGAATTTTGTTGATTGAGAATTAAAAAAATTGCGAATTTCGAGTTGATATGGAACGAAAAAATTGCCAATTTTGTGAATCGGGAAAGAAATTATCGCGAATGTAGTCAATTGTCTTCGTAAAAAGGGCGATTCGGTACGAAAAACTCGCGAATTTTGTCGATTCAGAACGAAAAAAAATGCTAATTTCGTTGATAGGGCAAGGAAAAATCGAAAATCTTTTTGAGCGGCTGCAGAGCAATAGCGAGTTTTACCAGTTTATTGCGAGAAAAAAAAATAACAGATTTCATCAATTTACGGCAGGGAAAAATGCAGATTTCATCAGTCAGTTAAGAATCGCGAATTTTATTGTTCGGTGCGGGAAAATGTGTATTTCATGGACAAGAACGGAAAAAGGTGAGAGTCTCGTCGATTGGCCCCGTAAAAATCCCGAATACGGTCGATCGCTTTGGTAAAAATTGAGAATTTTGTCGATCGGGAACGAAAAAGTCGCAAATATGGTCGATCAGTTTCGTAAAAAGCGAAAATACAGTCGATTGGGATTGAAAAAAAATCGCGAATTACGTTGATATGGCAAACAAAAATTGACATTTCTACTGAAAGAAATTATCGCGAATATAGTCACTCGGCTTCGTAAAAAGCACGAATTCGGGCGATTGAGTACAAAAAACTCGCGAATTTTGTCGATTCAGAACGAAAAAAATCGCAAATTTTATCGATTCGGAACGAAAAACCGCAAATTTTGTCGATGATGCGTGGAAAAATTAAAAAAATCTTTGAGCTGCTGCAGAACAATCGTGAGTTTCGCCAGTTTATCGCGAGAAAAAAAATCACGGATTTCATTAATTGATGGCTGGAAAAAATGCAGATTTCGTCAGTCAGTTTTCGTCACTTTCATAGTTCGTGTGCAGAAAAATTCGTATTTGATCGAATAAGAACGAAAAAAATGTGCTTATTTCGTGGACTGAACACGGAAAAATCGTGAATTTGTCAATCAAGTGAAGAAAAATCGCAAAATTCGCAGATCAATCGTGAAAAAATCTCAAATTTCGTCGATCACATCCAAAAAATCGTGAATTTCGTCGATTAGGCATGGAAAATTGTGAATTTCGTGGATCCGCTTCGCAAAAATCGCAAATTTCACTGATCGGGTGCGGAAAAATTGTGAATTATGTATATCAGGCATGGCAAATTCGCGAATTTTCTCGATCAGTTTTGAAAAAAGCGCAAATTCTTTCGATTAGACGTTATTTTGCGTTCCTGTTTTAGCACTCTTTACTTACACATACATTCCTCTTTGAAGAGCTTCAGGGGGGGTCATGACCCCCATGACCCCTCCCCCCCTTGGATCCGACACTGCAGCCGACGATTCAAACATAATTTCCAGGCAGATAACTGATGTTTCATAATTTTTGGAATCAAATGTGTTAATTTTTAGGAAAATTCGGAACGAAATGACTCCGTTCTTGCAGCAGAAAATAAAAAGAAACTTGTGTTAATCGATAGCTGGAAAAAAATTGTGAAACAGTTTTTTGAAAAAAAAAATCTTTAATTTTAATGATTTTTTGCAGCAAACTTGCAAAATATGTCATTCAGTTGCACGAATATATAAAATTCGCAAAAAGGTTGGAAGTTGATAATAGTTTCAAAATGCAAAAAATTTTAGAAAATTTTTGATTTTTTTCTTGGGGGGGGGGGGGGGGCTCTTGCCCACGAACACGATATTCTTTTGGGTATAAGTTATCAATTTTTAGAATGCTTAATTATACTGATTTGATATTATAATTTAATTACTTGGAGAACATGTGTGTAGGAACTCAGGTTTATATTTTATGTTTGTGTTCAAAAGCAAACATTTTTGGAATCATTAAAATTAAGCTAACTTTCCTTGTAGTCATTGAATCAGGGATGGCAAGTTTTTGATGCATGATAGTTTTTACCGGATTTTACCATGGTTTTTACCGTCGTGTCAAAAACCTCCTTGTCAAAAAATGTCGAAAACTGTCAAAAAACCCTTTTTTAGCGATTTGTTTTTACATAATAAATATTATTACTTTTTCATTCTATCTTTAGTATAAAGTCACTTCACATGAAATATTCAATATCAAACAGACTCTAAGAAAAACAAAAACTACATTAAAAAATAAATAAAGCATTTAAGAATCTCTGTAAATGTAATAAAAATATGCTATGTGTTATTTTTTTAAATTTTACTTTAAATAATAACTAAGTAGTTTAAAATAAAACGTAAACAAGACATAAATAGTCTGACTTTTTATGTCAGACTATAGGTAGCTTTAATAAATTGATTTTAAAAATATTTCATGACTTTTCAGGTAAAAATATGGGTGCTTGAATGGTCTAAATTCATACATACTTGCACAAAACTTACCAAATAAAAACTAGGGTATATAAATATATAAATTATTATTTTATTCTGATTTTTCTTAAATGTTTTTAATTTTTTTTTGGGGGGGGGGAATATTTATTAAATTTTAAGTCTAAAAGCTTCCAATTGAAATTGGGTCTTAAAGGTTTGTATTAAAATTTTATTATATAAAATTTTTAAGATTCTATCTATTGAGCTGAGAACAAAAATCACTGCTTAATTGCATTTATGAAAAGCATAAGATAAGCATTTTGAAATATTATATATAATAATATTCAGTACTATTTGATTATCCTGTCGACCAAAAAGCTACCGCCAAACTATAAGATTAAATACCAATAATGGAAGATTGTGAAAGTCACATTCATTCACATTAAATACGATACATGTGTTTAAAACGTCAACACAGGATTTTTAATCTCACTCTTTATTTGAATTTTAATTAATGGTTTACTAATTTATGTCTTCTTTCGCTGTTTAAAATAAAAGTTATGTAAACATGTAGAATTTGGCGAAATTGGTTGACAGGATAACCAAGTAGTACCTAATATTAAAATTTATTCAATGACCAGTCCTTGACATCAATTGTCATACCATATAATAGCATTTTTGAATCTCTAAAATTATTTTAATATATTTTTTGAAATGTATATTGAAGGTTATTTAATAAATATAATAACCTTTTATTATCATTTAATATTAATTTTCATTGCAGTTAGTAGAATCTATATTAATGAAGATTATGACAAATGTTGTTCTTTCCATTTTTTACACTTGTATTTTTAAATTTTTCCCCATTTAGGGAATCCTTCTTTTAAATATATTCAACAAATGTGATTAAAATTAATAATAAGAAGAACAATAAGGAAAAATCAATTTAAAATGGAATTGTAAGCTGTACTTGTACTATAAATTGGCGGAAAGTCGATGTGATAATCAAAAGTCGAAATGATACGTTTTTGACAGAATAAACCGGTAAAAACACGGTTTTTACCACTGTCATGTCGAAAACCAGTTTTTGACGTCAAAAACCCAACCCTGCATTGAATAGTCAAACCAATTTAGCTTTGCATAAGCTTTTTTTATGCATAAAATCATATTGCTTTATATATATTCTAAAAACAGACTGAACTTACAACAGCAAAAAAATATAAATAGTACTTTCAAAAAGCATTAAACAGTATTTTGAATATTTTTAACTATTTTTCAAAGGATGAGAATTGACTTTTAAAAATAATTATACTCGCAACTTAAAAATAATTTATATAACATAAATTATCATTTCACAGTTTTTAGCTTGATTTAATAACACTAATGATGGCTTAAAAAATGTGCATAAGGTTTTAGACACTTTGCAACAATTTTTGACATGTCATGTCAAAAAACACTTCTTGGCATCAAAAACCCAACAATGCTTGAAATTTAATTTTTCTTGGGAGGAGAGCGACTCTCCTAACATTTATAAATAGAAGGAGACTTCAAATATTTAAGGGGAAAGTTTTTCTTAATTCACTATTATCAAGTGTGTTTTTTAAAAAATTAATGTTAATATATATAGAAATATGCTATTAAAGTAATTTAAATGTAATTCAGAATACTTATTATATTTATGTATAGATTAAAATAAAAAAAGGTAAGTTTTAATCCGGTTTCTGTTTTTCAATTTTCACCAAATATTGGATCTTAAACAACAAAATTGAATTAATTTCTAAGCTGGATTTGGTTTTATTTGATTTTGCGTGCTAATACATGTTCACAAGCTAAATTTGTGATGGGCAGCATACAAGCAATATTCATAAACTTGAAAATTGTACAAAACATATGGTTATATTCACTAATGTGAAAACGGAAAACAGTGAAATTCTTTAAACGGGAATGCCTACAATTTTTTGGACAAGATTTTAAAATTTTTGGTAGAAATTCAAGCTTCGCATTCAGTATATGTTGTATTAAGGTCACAAATATATTATTTTGTATGGTAAATAGTGTTCATTCTAGGCCATTTTTGAAGGGTGCAGCACCCTGTCCCTTTTCAAATTTACAAAATGCACCCTGCCCTTTTTAAAAGTAGTAAAATGCACCACTGGTTTTATCCAAAGATTTTTAATAAATATTTTTTTTATTCCGTAGTGTTTCTAAATTTGTGTGCCCAAAAATGATAGATTTTTTCCATTTCTTTAAGAAAAAGAACATAAAACTATTGAATCATGTTTTAATTGTATTTTTAATTTTTATATCATAAAATCATTCAAAATTAATGTTACTTGATTTATCATATTTAAAAATTATGTGTTTCATTACTTTCTTTTTTCCCCTTCTAAAGGCAATAAAAATAAATTTCTGGCAAAAGTGCCCTTTTCTGCTGCAGTAGTGCCTTTTGTAGTGAATAGCACCATGCCCTTTTTATTTCTAGACTATACCCATAACCAACATACAAAGAGATGATTGAGGAAAAAAATAAGAACAAAACAAAAGAGAGATTATATGATATTGTTTTGCAGCATAGAGATAAAGTTTTGTTTTGTTTTGTTTTGTTGTTGAGTCAGCATTGCAATGAAACATTTGAATGATTTCATTGTCAATAAAATAAAACTATGTTCATCAATACAGCCTAAATCTTAAATTTTAAAACTGATCCTCTTTAAGCATAGATCAATTAATTTAAAATTACAGGGCAAAAGCTAAAAGTTTCCATGACTAATGAACATTTAAATAAAATAACACAAATACCATGTTTACTGGCAAGTATTGGAGAATATTCAAATTATTTCACTGATATAATACAAGAAAATAACTTTTTTCCTACTTAAAACTTATTTTTTTTTTTAAAAGCATTTATATTTTTATCAATAAACGTATAATCGTAAAAACTGCCAAGTATGTATTACATCTTAAAACATTATGCAAGCACAATATTCCTGTTTTATAATAATTTTCACATATATTTAGCTTAAAGTTAGCTTAAAAGTGCAACCAGATTTAACAATTGCATATTAGAGATCAATCTAGGATAAGTTTTTTGTGAACATTTAAATATATATATATATTTTTTTTTTTAACTTTGTACTTTAATTTTAAGCATAAAACTTATTTAAATATACAAAAATAATTGATAATATCAGTAAAAAAGCTCTTTAATTCCAAAATTAAATGGTAAAAGAAAGAAAATATCGTTGCGATTAAGCTTAAACACACTTAAAATAAAAATTTTAAAAGAGCCAAATTTTTCATTTCTATTCAGAAACAAAACATTCGTAACGAACATTCGTTCATCGTAAAAGATGTCGTTTACAAGCGATATATTAATTTGTTTACACGAGATATATGTTAACGAAATGAATATGTTTATAAAAGATATATGAAACTGCATACTTACTTTTCTTTGTAAATGTTTTATTTTTATTTTTCTCGTGTCACATCTTCATGAACACCATGCCGCCGCCATTCCAAATAATCACAGCGTTGCCAAACGATGAATTGCAAGATACAAAATGTCTTCGATATTCCCCAACGCCACCTAGGGTAAGGATTACCAGCAGAAATACTGCAAATGTTCGTACGGCTCCATGGCGTGGTGGGCCAGCGCATGGTCGATCAGTGGAGGTCAATCAGAATTTTATCTGATGGTTTTAAACAGCAAAGTTAACTGCAGTTGTCCAGCAGTGGTCATGCAGTGGTAGGCCAATAGCCATCACTTCCCCATCATTGCCAGCACCTATCTTGCTGCTGGCCAGCATTTTTCTCTTTGCTGGGTATGTCTAAAAGTTATTTATGGTATTTATGCTGTTTTAATACAGAAAATTCTCTGTTTTCAGAAAATTTACGGAAAACTTACTGCATTTATAATCTCAAAATGTCAATAACGGAAGTTGTACTGTTTTTTCGGAAAAATGAAACTATTCCGTAGAATTTTACGGAAAAATTTGTGTTTATAATGGATATTTTTTACAGTGTAATGGTACGGGAGCTGATGATATAGAAAGTCCTGTCATCGCGGAATTGAAAAAAAAAAAAAAATGTAAATCGACAATAAAAAATCATACATGATACATTTGGTATGACTATTACGTCTGACAAGCCGAAAATAAATTAAATTAAATTAAATTAATTATTATTAAAAAGCTATAATGATTTGCCGTTCTTTCGGAAAAGCTGACACTTGGAAAGCATTGAGAGGTGAAATGAATTGGCCACCGGTAAAATTTTAAATCAAAATAAATGTGAATTTTTATCACCATCTGTCCGCTTAAAAGAGGTATGACAGACTTTTCAGGCAGAAGTTCCTCATGTTAACTTTTTTCTGAAAGAGCTCAGTTTTCTGTAAAATACTTTAAGCGTGTTCAATTTCCGCGATGATGGTAAAGCATTATAGTTTTTTAATAATAATTAATTTACTTAAACATATTTTAGGTTTGTCAAACCTAGTCATATCACCTAGCTCATTTTCTTCGTATGATTTTTACTATCGATTCACATAAAAAAAATTCAATTTCGGGATGACACGTTACTTTCGGTGACCGCTCTCGGACGATTACCAAAGCTATCTAAACTAATTTTTAAACCTAAATCCTAAAAACAAGGGTGTATTCTGCATTGTTCCATTTTAACATTACTCATGCAAAAATATTAATTACAGTAGAACTTCCCTTTAACGAAGTCCCTATTTAATGAAGTTCTCATCTTAACGAAATTTTTTGTTAAATCTTGAATTAGAACGGTATTAACAAGTAAATTAATCTCCAAATTACGAAAAAAATATATATATTCTATATAACGAAGTTTATTTCACCTTTGTTCATATTCAGCATTTTTTTTTTTTTTTCGATGTATGCATGAATTTATTTCATATAATTGTATGAAAGCGAAAATTGCTTATTAAGTGATTTCCATTCAAATAAAGAAACATTAAAACCTTTGGATACAATAAGAAGGGAATTCGAGTTTCACAAAAATGTTACATATGATTTTTTTAGATACTTACATACTTACAGAAGTACAAAAAATGTAATTGTATTTTTTCTAAGAAATCTGCATAAAGTAATATGAAATACTTTTTTAAAGTTAAGGATTTAAAAAAGAGTAAAGCTAACCTACGTCCAGTTTTAATTTAATTCTCTTTATTATGGTTTTTTTAATTACATTATTCTAATTAAATTTTTCTCACTTGTCTGCATTTCATAAAAAAAATGTCACGGCCCAAATTAAAATACATTTTTTCAATAAATGTTATGTGTATTTTCCATGGTATGCATACAGATTTTATCATACAATTTTTATGAATTTGAGTTGGTTTCTAACAAATTTTCTTTACAACGAAGTGTTTAAGTGTAAAGATGAGACTCCGTTAAATGGAAGTTTCACTGTATATATCAAAATATCAGTTTATTAAAACATATTATATGGCGCTCAATAAAATCAGCAGTTATAAATTTTAGTTGGAACAAAATGGTTTAGAAAAATTCAGCAAATACTTTTTTCGTTTTTCTATCTTTTTTTTACATGCAATGGAATTTTCGGAAAATTCTAAGTTCTTGAGGCATGTTCATCCAGAACGGTACTACATTAGCATTAGAAAAAAAATAACGATAAAAAGGAATTCGTTTTTTTTTTTTTTTTTTTTTTTTCTACTTCATAAATAATTAACACGTGAAAAAACAATTCAGAGGCTTGAAAGATCAGAGGGCAACAAAGAAAAAAGGTTTAAAAATGCAAAGTGTTGACTCGTACACACACACTTCAGACACGTAAGCACGCTCTTAAGAAAATCGATTTCTTTTATTCTTTCTTCTCCTTTTTATTTCCTTTAAATTCTTTTTTCATTTCATTTCCTCTTCCAGTTTTGATCAATGTTCTGCTGGGCTTATTGCGAGAAATAAAATGATTTCATCGGCTAGGCGAAATTAGTTTACAAATGAGATATCGATTGCGACGTAGCGGTTTCTTTTTTCCGTTTTTCAGACGCGGTTGTTTTGTTGATTGGTTTTTCTTTCAGAGAAGAAAACATTTCTTCCGGACCGTTTTAAGTTTTAGAAAGGAATTGCGAACCGTTTAGGCTTTATACTGAGGAACAATATCTTTATGCTCCGCTTAAATATATATTGCATTAATAGTATTCATGAAAGGCTTTTGTGTGAGTAAGCCGTATATCATAAAAACTTCTGAGAAACACCCCATTTTCAAATATTAACATCATATGTTCAGGTTTATTTATTTTTTGTTTCGTTTCATTTATTTTTATCATTTAATAAATGATATGAAAGGAAATATGAACGGAAGTATTTTGAAATATCATGTTGACTATCTAATTAATAGGGTTAATGAAAAAGAACTGAAGTTTTATCTGAGACTATCTATCTGTAATTTAATGTACCATGAAAAATACTTTGTGATATTTCCGAAAATTACTTACTGCAAAAGAGACCATCTATAACAGAAACTTTTCCGTAACACCTGAAAACATTTTAATTTAATTGTTGAGTAGTTATTAGGATTTCTAAAATCCTAATAAAAGCTTAGGATTTTTTAAAATCTTGCACATTCTGATATTAAACAAGTTTATATTAAAATCTTCTAAATATTTCCTCTCAACAGAAAAATTATAAAAAAAAATTCTGAAAGTTTTGTTTAGTACATTGCAAAAGTGCATGTTTTATATAAAATATACGTTGTCTAAATAAGTATTATTTAAAATAATAATAAATATTTAAAATTTTCAATATTTTGAATATATTTGCGGCTCTCAAATCCTTAATAGCCCCACTAAAGGCTTGTTTTATGCAAAACATTAACAAAATTTAAGTTAACTTTTATTCCATAAAGTGAAAAGCATTAGATAAATCAAGACAACTTATAGAGCAACATAGCTCTAGAAAACTCAAGCTTATATTCATAGGATGCTGGTGCACTTTTCACTTCACAAACTACAAAAGCCATATAATATTCAGAAAATATTAGGAGCAGTGTGAAAAAGAACAGTTCTGCCCCCGCGACAGGAAGATGAGGGTGAGGATTAATCCTCCTGCCGTGACCTTGACATCTACTTACTCCCGAAGGGGATTTTTTGAAGTAAGAGGACTAACATTTTTAATAGATCGGTATAAAAAAGAATTTTTTTGAAAATTTAAAAATGTATCTTTTTAGGATTATTAAAAATTTAATTAATTATTTATTTATTGGGTTGGGGATTATTAAAAATTTATTTACTTATCTATTTTGATATTTTCAAAACGGGGAATTTTTAGGATATTGGAGGGGGGGGGGGGATTTAGAATAGAAAGGAAGAAATTTTAGCATAATAGTTTACTTGTAGTGTGAGTTCTGACATTCTCATTTTTAATTAAAAATACTTACTTATTTTTAATTAACTATGATAATTTCATTTTTAATGATTTTTTTTTCAACTAAGATTGCTCAAGAACAGCTTGATTGAAATACTTTAAATTTTAATACAAACGTTCATAGTTGAATGCTTTATGGCATTTTATCTTAGTAAATTTTTTTTATTTTTCGATTTTTTACAAACATTTTAATACAATTTTTATTGGATAATATTGCATTTTTTTATCTTGTTGCCACTTTCAAAATCGTTTCAATTCTGAAAAATCTTATGCTATTCCATAGCCAACACGCCAAAAAAATAGTTACATGAAATTTTTTTTTATTGCTTTCGTTTTATTTTCTAGGCATACTCGGTACAAACGTCCAGACAATACAGCATTTTCAGTATATCTTCCTTTATATGCAAACGACAAAGTATATTTTTTCTATTATTTTTACTGGAAAGTTTTTAAATCGCTCTCCAAGCATAGCTTAATATATTGCACTCCCTCCCCGCCAAACCACCAAGAGTTTACATAGTTATTGACACAAAAAATTTCGGAAGTAATGATCTTTTTTTCCACATTCAAAACTAGTATCCCCCCTCTCATGTGATGAAAAACAGAACAAAAAAAAAATGGCGTATATTCATTTTACTTGAGAAGTCACTCATATAGGCTATAATACCAGAGAAAATTTTAATGCATATTTAAAAAATTGAGCACAATTTCTTTATTTATAGAGAACATTTCGAAATATTTTTATCAGAATGAAATAACACGTTTGTGAAAGCCATTTATCATTTAATTTGTTGAACTTTAGCTGCAACGACAATATCATTAACGTAATCCAATATACTGCTAGAAAGAAGAATGCTTCGATTAAAAGAGCAAATTTTCTTACATGCTTGAAAAACTTTCTTTTTAAAACCTTTCTATTTTTATTCATTTCTCGCACTTTCGAATACAATTTCCTTAAAATTATTTTCCCTCTTGCATGATTATTTTGTACTTGTGGCAGGAAAGAAAACTTTTGAATTTCTCTTTCTTCTTTTGTTTTTTACTTTAACATGTCTAACTCTTGTACATGCATGGATCTTTCTTTCTGAGTCCATGCCCCTAAGAAATTGTAGTGTCATAAATTATGCAGATATCCTGAGATAACTGAAGGAAAAAGCAATTTGAAAGGAAGCCTGCTTTAGTGGCCGCTGTTGCTATGGTGATCACTATCCCTTGTGTCTCTGCCCCTCCCTGTGCCTGTCAATCATAGCGGCTGGGCTCATTAATTTAAATGACACTTCCAGAATCGTGAGTGAGGGCCCCGGTCTGCTATTGTGCGCCATAATTAACACCCATGAGCAAACCCGCATTGCCTCATTTTCAATTCGACCTCCCCCACCCCCATCTCCTGCGCTCTTTGGTCAATGTTTATGAAAGTGCAAAATAAGGGAAAAGGGGGTTACTAAGTATAAATGTAGCTGTCTTAGACAAAGAAAAATAGATGATTTTTGTGTGGCATCTAGAGATTTAATTTGCCAATCTAGATTTAGAATTTCGCTTTGCTCCCGATTCTGTGTTGTTTAGGTTAATGTTTTCTCTTATAGGTCAAAACCATATCTTTCATTTTAACTGAAAAGTGATTGTCACTATAATCGCTTTATCTTGTGGGTGCTTCTCTGAAAGAAATTTAAACGATCAGAGAATTATATTGTGAATTAAACAACATACAAACAACGAATTATCAGTAGTTTTGAATTTTTGGAGTCGTTCCAAATTAGAATTGATGAACCAGAAATAATTGAATGAAATAAAATTTTGAAAGAATAACTTCTACTTCTCTGAGAAACCTGCCTCAAAGAAATAAGCAAAAAATAGGGTAAAAAAATATAATTATGAATTCATACTAGATTTTATCTGCATAACAGCAGGGGTCGCAGCGTCCCTAAAATTTCCGCACTTTTCTACCAGTATTTTAAATCGAAAATCTTCGTGACATATTCGTTTTAAATCTACAATAAAGTTCTACAATAAATATTTTCGTTTTAAAATTGTGGCAGAAAAGTGTGAAAATTTTACTGACGCTGCGACCCCTGATAGCAGTATGTTTGTGCGTTTATCTATTTATTTTTGTTTAACATTAATTATTTCTTTTTTTATTCAAGATCCTCCTCAACCGAACTGGTTAATAATTATATGAAAGTGTAAAATAAAGGAAAATAGTTTTATAAAGTAAAATGTAATTACGTTACAGACAAAAAAAAAAAAAAAAAAAAAAAAAAAAAAGAGAGAGAGAGGAACATATCTTTATAGTGAAAGTGGATTATTAATTATCGTATCAATTACCAATTAATTTACCAATCTATATTTCAAATTTTGCTTGTTTTGTGTTGTTAAGGTTAATTTTCTCCTATTATAGGTTAAAATAATATATCCTATTTTATCATTTTAATTTATGGGTGATTTTTCTAAGAGAATAAACAACATTTAGATAATTATTTTTTGGAATTAAATAACATGTAAATAATGCATTATCAGTTTTTTGGAATTTATTACAGTCCATTCAAATTAGAATTAACGAAAAAAGAAGTAAATGAATGAAATAACAAATTAAGCGAACAATTCGCATCTCTTTTGAAAACTAGCCTTGTCGTATGAGGTATTTACGTTAAATATGTAAATATCATACTCCATTAGTTATGTACATCAGTTTTCATTTGCATATATACTTTGATATTTATTACATCCTAAAATAATTAAACTTCTTTAGAAATTATACAATATTTGACATAATATGAAATAAAAACTGGTAATTTAAGCTAGATAAAATCCTGATATTTGCATATTTTGTGCTGCAATATCATGAATGGAAATAGTCATCAGATAAATAGAAGTTGTTCTTTAAGGAAGTTTCAAATATTTTATTTTTTCTGCTCAGTAGCGCAATTTTTTGACACATTCTTAAACTAATTTTCGCCTCATGCACATAAATTTTTCAGTCATACTACCTAAAGGCCTAGTAATTAAAAATTGAACTTCCCGTTTTCACTGAATGGGATACATTTTGAATTGTAAATAATTATTATAGGTCATCACTTCTCAGGCTGTCGCGTCTTGAAAATCAATTTAAAATGTCACCCTTTTTTAAAAGACTCTTTGTTTTTGCAGGAAAATATTAAACGCTATTCAATTCTAGATATCTGGTAATTCTATCCTTTTCTAGGTTGTAAACACTATATCCGAGATTCATTGGTAATCAGATTTATGCAGAGCTATCCGGATAATGAAGGCAGTTATATTTTCACTCTAAGTAAAAAGGAATGGTTATTCACCAGTGGTGAGAATAAAATAATCACTTCTTTATTTGATTCTGCAGAATCAAAATATGCCAATTTTCTTAGAGTACCTATTCATTCTGAGCAAAAGTGGAATTGTTAACTCTCTAAATGAGTGACGTGTTGTGTAGATTGGCAATATATGGCGAAAAAAGAAACTTAGTTTTGCCCATGAGGATAATTCCATGCATGCCTGAAAGGTCATTTACGAGCTACGATTTTTTCTACCAGTATTTCCGTTTTGAAAAATGAGACTTATTTCGTCGGGGATATCTCATTAATTGAATAAAGCCAAGAAAACTTTTTGAAAATAAAGGTGGACAATAATTTTGCAGTTATAATCTTGGTGACTGACGTTACCAAACCTCATGGAATGACCCATGAGTTTGATTCACATTCAACTTCTCTGAGGAAAATTTTATCCAATTTAAGATATATTCCCCCATCCCCATATACTCTTAAACAAATTACTTTGCAATTAATTTATTTCTTATCTTAGTTAGTATCACTTCTCCGCATTAATCAAATCAGCACATTTCTTAAATATTTTGAAGAAAAAATGGAAGCAAGCATAGTGATTAACTGCTTGAGTTATGATCATGCATTGTAGAGTTTTTTTTTTTTTTTTTTTTTTTTTCTTGTCTAAACGCGTTCCACCACCCCTTAAAGTTTTGGCCAAGAGTTCGAAATCACTTTCTCTCTCTCTCTCTATATATATATGTATTATCGTTATAGAAGCTGCATTTTTGACACATAACCACTCTTAATTATTATTATTATTATTATTATTATTATTATTATTATTATTATTATTATTATTATTATTTTACATTTTAAATAAAGATACTCAATGCAAGTACGCATAATCATATTGTTCCATCAAGAACACTGACGATACTAAAAAGATGAAAACTTTAAAAAAATATTATATGAAATAAGAAACACATTGCGATTCGAATTATATATTATTGCATGAAAATTTAAATGATAAATTTTCAAGAAGTTTCCGTATATGAGTTTTATGTGTCATCATTTCCTCTAAAATATTGAAAGTCTCCTATTTCAGAGTACTTAGTTGCTAAATTTCATATTCACAAGCGTTCACATATATCCATAAAATAATATAAAAATCATTCCTTATATTTTAAGTTACCTAACACTACTGCTCAAATATATATTTTGAACATTTCTGTTATCACCATAACAAAGATTCATTCTGTGTAAATCGATTTACTGCAAAATTAAAATCTTAAAAATAAGTATCATTTAGCTAAAATATATTCAGCTATAACTTCAGTATGGAGTACAATTTTCGAAATTTCACGTGTATCTATTCTGAAAGTTAAAATAACTCTATGACCCTGATCTAAAGAAATGATGATGTACAGAAAACCATTAATTAACCCTATTCAAGTCATGAAATGAAAGATCCATAAAAAACTCATCCATGCGAAATATTACTGTCGAAGTTTCTTTAAAATCTGCTAAGATATAGAAAAAAATCCGTTATATGAAATTATAGATGATCTTTGCTTCGCATCAGTGAAATCGATGACAAGCAAAATTCGGACGCACTATTTTTCTTCCTGGAGTCTTTTGGTTATAAACACGATCTCCAAGTTCCTTCCCTTTTTTTTCTTCTTTAGACCTCAATTCTGCAACTTTTAACTTTCGTTTGGAGTTAATGGATTTAATGGATTAAGTTATGGCAAAGTTTCCATTCCTTCAGCATTCCATAAAGAGAGCTTAGAAAAGTCCCAGTTTATAAAACACAGTCTAATCTTAGAAAAAATAAATGCCGGAGTATTTAAATGAAATTTAAATTATATCGTTTTCTTTATTTAATATATAAATTTGACAATATTTAAAAAAATTATCAATGTGATAAAGAATTGATATATAAAATAATATAAAGGATCATTACTGTGCACAAGGCTTTCATAGTGTTAATATTTACCAACTTTTTTTGTAAATTATATTGAAGTAACTTTATCTTTCACAAATTATTGAAAAGAATAAATGAACGTTTTTGATTAAATATTTTATTTTTATTTACTAAAAACATTATTGCTTGATATTAAAACATCATCGTGATAGAGACTCAAAGCTTCAATGACTCTCGATAACAATCTAAAAATTCAAACATTCTGATTTCTATAACAACTTAGACCACCATTTTAAAGTGATATGTGTATATAAATATACACGCATGTATGTATGTGTGTGTGCGTGTGAATAATTGTATAGTTATATTCATATACAGTGAAATATGTCTAAGCCGGAATCTGCCTAAGCCGGAAATCTGTCTAAGGCGGAAACATTTCAAAGTCCCACATTTATAAACATAGAGATTTCCGAGAAATCTGTCTAAGACGGAAAGAATCTGTGTAACGCGGAACCGGACATTCACTTTAGGTCCCAGGTAGCAAATTTACTGTTTAAGACGGAAGAAAATTTTCCTGCGCAATATAAATGGAAAGAAATCTTTTCTCTTAATATTGAATTGTATAGTCTAGCAGTTGTTAAATTCAGATACTTTTCTCCGGAGGGGAGGAAAATTATAGAGTTCTGCGGAGGGGTAGGAATTGTACCTTCCGACCATTGAAATGCAAAATTTCAAATTTTTCGGGGGGGGGTCGCATTTATTGCTCCGGGGGGAATGTCCCCTCCGGGGCCACTCTCTGAATTCAACACCGTAGTCGCATTCCCAGAGGTTATGAAAAAGCGTCACCGATTGCTGACAGTACTTTGGGGATGATTTTATTATTGTATATGACTGGGAACTGTTGAACAACGGGTGTACTAGTGTGTAGATGTACTATGAATTTGTAGTGTAAATTATTATTACTATGAATATATAAAAATATGTAAAGATTTCATGTCTAATTAATTTTTAAAAAATTTAAAGGTACGTTAGTTTTAACTTTTAGCCAAAGAAATGTTTAATATTCTGTGAACGGTATGCCTATAAAGTTTTTCTGTCTAAGCCGAAAATCTGTCTAAGGCGGAATTTTATCTCAGTCCCGAGCGATTCCGCCTTAGACAGATTTCACTGTATTTATAAATTTAAACTAAATCGTATTTATTTTCTTTAATAATAAATAATGTTAACTTGTATTTAAATTTTATTAGCTAATCATTTCATAACACATGTCAACCAATTTGACCTACTGTAAAGCAGAGCAGAACTGGCCTACCTAAAAAAAAAAAAAGTTACGGTCAAATGTTTATCCGTCTTTTACGAAAAACGCTATTTTCATTCATTGCATTTTCTTTATCTTTACGAAGAAATCTATTTTCTCTTAGTGAAATTAAAGACTGAGATTCACGCAGATAAACACATATGAGCTTGTACAAGTTTTGCATACATTATTAGTTTTCCAACAATATTTTACCAAATTCACGAGTTGTGCATAGTGAATTAAAAAAAAACTGTCCCATGTTAGCGAATCAGAATGTAGATTTAATTTTTTTTTTTTTTTTTTTTTTTTTTTTTTTTTTTTTTTTTACAAAAGGAATTTGTTAAACAAGGGCAGGTTCGGCAGTGTCCCCTAACCCCCTTACAAGTTTTGGGGCCACAAATAAATCAAAGAGTTTTTGTAAAGATTAATTTTTATAACTGTTTCGACATTGTACTGATTATAAACAATATTTTGATTTTTTAATGTAGAATAAGATTTAAAAAAAAAAAAAAAAAAAAAAAGAGAGAGAGAAAACTAACTAAAAAAAATCTAATTAGGGTAAAACTTCTAAATCGCGCGCACCCCGAAAATGCGGAATTTGTCTGCTATTTGAAGATGTTCAATTTTTGGCGGTAGTTTTATATATTTATGTTTAAAAAGACAAATGTTCGTTTTTACTTCAGATTTGAAACCGGAACTACGAAGAACGAATACATAATTGGTACTTATATATTTTTTCTATGTATACAACTCGGTATATGATTAAGGTGAAATCATGCATACTTTACAATTTTAAGTCTTGTTTGTCAACGTGCTCTTTGGGATTTTTTTTTTTTTTTTTTTTTTTTTTTTTTTTGCTAAACGTTATCTAAAATATGTACGATTGATGAAAAAAAAAAAAAAAAAAAAGAATTTCTGGCATGACACAAATTGTGTTTGGTACTGGAAAAACTTTTAAAATGTCCCACAGTTATAACATTCATTTTTCATTCATTCTTCGAGTATAGCATTATTATTATTTTTAAATATTTTATAATCTACAGAGTCAAAAAACTCACCCTAATCTCGTTATCTTGGAAATATGTTTCAAAAAAAAAAAAAAAAAAAAAAAAAAAAAAAAAAAAAAAAAAAACACGCGATTTTTCTTAATGAAGCTATATAGTGAATTTAATTTTTAACACAATTTCTTGAAAATGTTAAAAATGTTTTAAATAACCATTTTTAACCCAAATGATGCTAAAATTGACTTTCTTCCTACTCCTTTTAGCAGTGAAAAGGGCTGCTGTATATAGTCAATCCTGACTGTCAATGAGACTGTTATAGCCTTTAGTAGTTTGCTGTCCCAATACTTCGGTGAAATTGTCTTCCAAACTATCGCATCTATATAAATAACAAAAGGTTTTAGGCGTAACATCTCGAGAAAAGGAAAGTTTGAGAAAGTTCGATTATGTTATCAAATTTAACCAAAAATTTGCTAGGAATTTTTCAAAAAATTAATGTTTGCATGTATGAGATAATAACAACGATCTTTTATTATTTTTATTTTTTTTCTGATCAAAAATATAATTGGTAATCATAATTTTACAGGGTAACATGATTTAATAGATCCAATGATGTTTCAAATTTTCAAAATTCCGTCTATTTTCCTGTAAATAAGTTTTTATCTGGATAAGAGATTCTCTTAGAGCAGGATGTTTTCCTTTTACGTTACGCAAACAGATTACCTCGAGGAGAGTTACCCGAATCTATACGGATAGGGAAGCGAGAATCTCTAAATCTGGCACCAAATAACTCTTTTCCTATCGGGGAATTTGAATACAAATTTTTTCACAATTTCACTTTATTTTATCGTAAGAGTAGGCAGGGATTTAGGAAAAACAGTAATTATTTTTCTCTACAATTAAGAAAGTCAGAAAAGCATTTATGCAACTACTAAAAGTGTAAAAATTGCTCTTTAAAAAATGTGGTGTTTAAGCTTGTAATCGTGTATAAAAAAACACAAAAAGAAGGATTCATGCAGTGTATGGTTAAAAAAAAATTCACTATTTTCCACTCTCGTTTCCATGTTATTTATTTATATATTTATTTACTTACATAGTTTTCTAATAAAGTTAAATTTTCTAGAATGAATTAAACACACATTTCATAAATTTCCAGTGGATTTAATTTAGATATGGGCATTAGGGTATATGTATTTTTGTAAGATCTGCCTCTGCGTAAGCTTTGGAAAGTGAAATTGAACTTTTGTGTTTATATTTTTGTAAATAAAACATTTTTCACTCATCATCTATGAATTTTTCCTAGCCTCAACAGTTTAATTTTCTAGCATGACAACAAATGGAGTAATGAACAACAAATAATGTAATTAGAAAAGATTGAAGCAAAATTATTGATAACACAGTTTAAAAAATCATCAATTTGAAATTATTTGAATTTCCTCGAAAGTTAAAGATGTAGAATTTTATGATGCCACGTCCCTGACTTAATTAAATAGATAATGCATAACTTTTAATCCAATATTGCATTGTAAGACACGGGAAATCTATTCCTTTACAGTATGAAACATGCTAGCTTTCAAAAAGATGTAAAATGAAATTTTAGTACTTCTTAGTAAAATTCCTTTATCTTGGCATTCATCTTCCTAGTATATCTATACTTCTTAGGATACTATCTCAAAGAAGAGATAATGATATTTCATAATAATATATATATTTTTTTTAATGATAAATATTTGTCAAACATCAAAAACTGATGAAAATGAAAAAAAGAAACAATAAACTTAAATATTTTAAAACATTTTCAATTTTAAAACTTCTTTCTTTTTAAAATACCATATTTCAGGCAAATCACTCATATAAATTGAAATAAATAAACCTAAGATTACATTCTATGTATCCACGATTGGAAATGTTTTTGTTTGTTTGTTTGTGTTTTCCCCCTACACTGCACATGAATTTTTACTGTATTTATTTTAAATTTGACAGTTTTGTCAGATAAGGAAAAAAAAAAATCTAAATATCTTCCACTTTTTTTGAGCATGCATCAATATCTTATTTAGTCGCAGATTTCTGGTACTAATTAAAGCGAAGATTATCTGTTAGAAAGATTGATAAGTATATTGAACAAAATATTTCGCCTATCTGGCAACATAGAATATGAAATTTATAGAATTATTACTCCCCTTATATTCTTTAAACACCAAAAACTTGATTTGAAATTAAAAAAAAAAGAATGGAATTAAAAAAAAAATGAAAACACACATTGTATTTTCGATTAACCAATAATTATAATAAAATAAGATCATTAATAAAAATATTTCAAGTGCATACATTTAATTTGTATTAATTTATTTATTTGTTCATTTTTTAATAAACTTATCATCATAGTATAAGAACTACCGAAAGCATTCCAAAAGTGAAGTGACAAATGCATTTAATCGGAAAATTCAGAAACATTTAACCCGATATCATTAAAAATTTCAAAATTAAAATTTAGTTTATGTTTTGCAATTCTCCAGATCGTCTTTAAAAGCGAAGATAAAAGAATCACTTCTCAGATAATTAAAATTCCATTCTTCAATCTTTACAAAGCTGTTTCATTTTCAATAGCTGAAAAGAGAATATGAACTCAAAATGCTTTTAAAAAACTATTTTATTTCCATTTTGATTCATTTTTTCGCAGTTGTCCTTATTTCTAGTTTGTCAGTCGCCGATGTAGTATGTCTGCATTTGTCACAATATTTTTTTCTCCAAAAGCATTGCGTGTTTTCGCTCTTATACATACCAAAAGTTAAATGAAAACGAAATAAAATAAAATTCTTATAAACCCCCTTCCTTTCCCCTAGAAAAAAAAATGAAACTGAAATGCGTGATAAATATGAGAAAGATTTTTTGGTGAATATCTAGAAAAGGAGGTTGCAAGCTCCAAAAGAATGCTTCGTATTGACTTAGTTTCTCCATATGTTCTGTTGTGGACTGTTTTCCAGCTACTATTAATCATTTCGAAGGACAATAAAGAACACATTCTTGGACGAAAAAAGAAAGGAAAAGAAGAAGCGGAGGGGAAGTGGCGGGGAAATCGAGGCGAAATTGGACCGATCGAAAGAATCTGTTGAATCGCAGAGAATACAATCAAGAAAATGAAAGAGAAAGCTTTACAGGAAAAGAATTCCGTTGATGCCAGGTTCTTCAGTACATCAGAAAACTAAGAAAAAAATCCTAACGTCTTTCATTATGTTACGAGACAAAGCTCTGTGACTGAATAGGACTACAAATATTTTCGACGGACTACATTAACTTAGTCGGAGCTATGAATGCTATATTTTAATTGTTTTTGCTTCTCCTCTTATCGGCATCCGTAATCAAAAGGCTCGCCAGACTTTTAACTTATGTACGAAACATATTTTAGATACTTAAAAAGGTTTTTCAGCAAGTAAATTTCGAGTAAATTCATTTATGTGAGTTTATTATATTTATTTAAATGGAAAAAGATGGCATTTTTTATATGTATTTTAGAAATAAATGCAAAATTAAAAACTGTTATTTACAAATAATATATTAAATACAGGATTTTTCAATTTTAATAAAATTTTTGTTGGTCAATCTAATCCTTTGACGGGAGAAAATGCAATACAAATTTCAAATTAAAAAATTATGAGAAAATGTAAAGGCAAACACACACACACAAAATAAACAAACAAAATAAAATAAAATAAAAATAAAAAATAAGAATAAGAATAACATTAATGTCATATTCATCATTTTTAACACTTTCAAACAAAGTTGAAAAGTGTTTATGATTTCGGAATTTTCTGGCCGTCTGGCTGCCTATCTGTGCTCTAACTTTCGTAAATATACTTGGATTGCCCTGAAATTTTTTAATGTTATTTACATTTATCCTAGCACTAACCCTACTTGAAATGAACTTTTTATCATGTTTAACTTACTTACAGGGACAAAATATCAAAAGTTTTTCCTTACATTACGGCCTATTTGAAAAAAAAAAAAAAAAAAAAAAAAAAAAAAAAACAGAGATAAGTAAAGATGCACATTCTTTTAAGTATGATAAAACTTATATGTGTTTACGAATTGCACTAAAATATGCATTATGTATGATATGTGGTGCAAAAAATAGTTATTACTTATTTACAGGACCACACAAATAATTTCATTACTTATTCGCATAGGAGGAAATTGTTTGCGATGTATTTTAATGGTATTAACCTGGGAGAACTCGCTACATGAGATTTTCTCTCCCCATCGTACCTTTTTTAAGACTCTTATTTAAACCACTTTTCCTTTTAATTAAAATTTCAAAATGTTATTTCAATTATTTTACCTGTTTTTGTGAATAAAACTGCTAAAGCAAAAAATAAACGAATGTAAAGCAAGAGAATGTAATTAGAAAAGTAAGATATTAAACGAATGTAAAGTAAGAGAAAAGCAATTGAGCAGTGTGAGAGAAATTCTCACTAGCGAGTTCTCCTGGGTTAAACTGTTTCATGCATAATGAAATTGTTTTACATCGGTGAGGCTTGTTACAAGTTATTACGAAGTCCGTAGCATTTACGGGGCCATTCAAAGATTTCAGATAATATATTCCGAATCACTGTATAATTAGCGATGATGACAGAAAAGGCTTCTAAGTTTTTTGTACGACTTCTTTGAAAGCTCATGACATACGTGAAGTAAGTTCTTCTGTTACTTGAAACTTTTTCAGTATGATCCCTCAAAACATGGGCAAACTAATCTGCGTTCAGATGCAGAATATTAGTATAAGTCATGTATTTCAAAGTTTCAAAAATCGGTCAAATTTAGAGTTAGATGAGCAGAGCTTTTTTTTTTTTCTTCTTCTTTTTTTCCCCCCTTTTTAGTGTGGCAGGAAGTGTTTACTAAATATCACTTATATGACCGTGAAACCGTATACATTAAAAAAAAATTATATATATACATATATATATACATACATATATATATACATACATACATACATATATATATATATATATATAATTTATAGTATAAAGTGTAACATTTGCAATTTGAAATATATTGGTGAAACTTCTGGTCCTCTTCATATACGCATGAATCAACATCGGTCAGATTCTGATAAAAATTTAGCAAAAAATATACAGTCTACAGCTGAAATACAGCATTTTCATAAACATAAATTTAAAAATACTACTATTGAAATAATACAAATTCAGAAAAATAAATCTGAGCGTCTGTATTTAGAGTCTTCATATATGAAATATTATAATACAATTTATCCTTATGGTCTTAATAGTGAGGTTTTTAAAAGATCTGTTAAAGTTTTTTCATCTATAAATGATACTACAGATTATTCTCCCATTTATCATAGTTTAAATCATCTTATAAATCCTAAAACTACACGTAACAAAAGAGGAAAAGGTTCATCTTCTAGTATTACTCCTAAAAACCTTATAATTCAACAAATTAATAATCTGCATCGTAATTATTTAAAAAAATTACAATTGGTTTCTAATACGTAAATATATTTTTGGAATAAAAAAGAAACATATAGTACAATATTTAAATATTTTTCTCAGTAAAACTTACTCTAAACATTTTTCAGATATTTTTTATGATCTCATTATGACTCGTGTCAACCTGTACAATATAAATTTACTCAAAAAACCTAAAAATCTACAAACTAATACTCAAATGGTAATTACTTTTTCTAATCCAATATTTAATAAAATCAATATTAATTCCATATTAAATGATAAAAACTGTCAATTTCCTATTAATAATATTCATATTTCTAAAACCTTTAAGTATCCCATATCTATCGGCAGAACGATTTTTAACTATAATTCTTTCGCTAAATCTTCTTTTGATGCTAGTACTTTACCCTGTAAATGCAATGACCCCTCTCTACAAAAATACATAAATAAAGATCATGGACATATTATTACTGGTAATCTTAATCTTGTAGATGATTTACCACTTAGAAGAATTATGGGTTATGGGAAAAAGTACAGAATTCCATCCAAATTAAACATTAAATCTATCATAAAACTATTTACATATGATATAGATATATTTATTTATAAACTTGCAATTTATTATAATAAACCCATTGAATATTTTAATCAATGGAAAATATTAGTTATCGATAAATTAACCAAGTCCTTAAAATATAATATTTCACACCTAGAATATGTAAATACACAGCATCTGTTTAAGCAAATCAATAAATTACAACAAAACTTTGTAATAACTTATGTTGATAAATCTCCTAATAATTATGCCATTATTTGTAAATCTTATTATCATCAACTGCTTAAATCTAGTATATCTAATAATAACACATTCCAAAAAATTAACGATAACTTACTTGCCAATAATCGTAAAATTAAAGGATTCTATAAATTATTACCCTACTAACTATACCTACTAACTAATATATATAAACCCTACTAACTATAAATATCCTTATCTAGTCCTTATACCAAAATTTCATAAGCATCCTGTTAAATTCAGAACTGTTACAATTGGTTGCAATACTTATAATAATGCTGCTAACAAACTTCTATTAGTAATTCTTAATCAAATATATAATATCACAAAAAAAAGTGATAATACACATTGCATAAAAAATAGTTATGAACTGGTCCATATTATGAAAAATCTTAAATGTATAAAAAATATCACTACCTATGATTTTAAAGATTTATTTAATAATATCGATTTATCGGATTTACATAATATCATAAATGAGCTTTTTAAAAAATATCAACATGAGTTGGATATATCACATAATATCGATTCTGATTATTTTCATACCTTAACTAATTTCATTATCTATAATAATTTTATCATGCATGATAACAATATATATATTCAAAATGTTGGTATACCACAAGGTGGTAGTACATCTAGTGTATTATCTGATTTATACTTATATTACTATGAACGTCATTATTTAAATAATACAATACATTTATATCGATATATAGATGATGTAATTTTAATTGATACTGATAACACCTGTATATCTCAATTCCTTGTTGATTATCCTTCTAATCTAGAACTTTCAAAAAACCTACTTTTTAATAATACAATCAATTTCTTAGATATTAAAATTATATTAAAAGAGAACAAATTTATAACTGATATTTATGACAAAAGGAAAGAATTTAATTTTAAAGTTAATAGTTTTACTAATTTTAAATCATGTCTTCATAATTCTGTATATCGTAATATAATACTTAACCATTTATATAGAATAAAATGTCTATGTTCTTCCCATTTAATTAATACTAATATTAAAAAGCTTGTATATGATGCTATAAATAATGGTTATCCTAAAAAATTCATATATTCTTTAATTTATAATTAGATATTACATGATCTTATAATTAATTCTTTGCATAAAAAAAGTATAAAAAAAATATATATAACATAAAAATAATAATAAAAAATTAAAAATGTTAAAAAGTAATAAAAAAATATATATATAGGTTGGTTTGGTGGGTAGATGTTAGAGTACGGAGGAGGGTGGTGTTGTCTGGATAAAAACGCAAAGTTAATTATTTATTAAAAAAAAATGAGAGTGGGTTATTTATTTTAACATAATTTTTAAACTGTTTAATTTACACCAATATATGGATATTCGTCTAGTTATATCTATAGTTAAATAGCTATATTTTAAATATCAAATTATTTTTAATGTTATTGGTATAATTTTTGGTATTATTATTAATAATATTATTACTATTATTATTTTTTTATTTATTTTATTATTATTATTATTATTATTATTATTATTATTATTATTATTATTATTTTATTATCCTATATTAAGATAATGAGTTTTTACCATGTAAAGTCACAATAAATGTTACTGATTAAAGTAACAATAATGTATTTTAAGTTATATGTTAATATGAATGTTATCTCTTAATTCTAATTTTAATCATTTTATTAATTTAATTTTATGTTAATATCGATTATTATTTTTTTACGGTTCAATTATATTTCCATTCAGCTTTATCTTTTTTGTTTGTTATGGATAACTATTATTTTTACTTACTTTCAACTCCTTTTTGTAAAATATCTTTGTTCCTTGTTTAATAATTTGGTTTTTGTGTGATGGTAGTCCCAAATTCGTATTGTTTTGCTTTTTCATGGCAAATACGAAGATGAAACCACACACTCCATTTGTAGTTCCAAAGTATTTGGGACCTGAAGATTCTGCTTTGGTTCTACAAATTTCAATTGTATTCATATTATTCTTTTTTTCCTTCCATGTTCAATGTGCTATAAGTTATTAAATTCAATGGTTAATTTCATATGATTAATATTGTTTACTATAATTCAATTTAATTCTTCGTTTTGGTTTATTGTTTTATTGATAAAATCCGTTGGTGAATCTTGTCTACTTTTAATGGTATTACATATATATATATATATATATATATATATATATATATATATATATATATATACAGTGAAATCTGTCTATGGCGGAAACATTTCAGAGTCCCACATTTATAAACATAGAGATTTCCGAGAAATCTGTCTAAGCCGGAAAAAATCCGTGGAACGCGGAACCGGACATTCATTTTAGGTCCCAGGTAGCAAATTTACTGTTTAAGACGGAAGAAATTTTTTTCCGCAAAATATAAATGGAAAGATTTTTTTTATTTTCATATTGAAATTTATTGTCTAGTCGCATTTCCAGACGTTAAAAGAAGGCGTCACTGATTGCTGACAGTAGTTTGGGGATGATTTTATTACTGTATATGACTAACAAGGAAGGTCTCCATTGGGGGCATACTCAGAATTTTTTGAAAAAAATACGAATCAAACTACTCATGTAGGTAATAAAGGAGCAGTGAAAATTAGCGGCGGAATTACATTATTAGATATGTAAAAAAATAAAATAGTTTGCAATAATTGGCGTGAAAAGCTGAAAGCGACGCGGGATTTGGCGAGCAGTGCATTTCCTCGCCAAAAGCAGACGATTTTAACGAATCTGAAAATTGATTTCAATTGACTTCACTGTTAAAAATCTGCAGCATTTACTGCAACGTCACTCCACTACTTTTATAGAATATCTCTCTTCTGACCAATGAGAATGCTCCATAGCACGGTGAATTGACCGTATCATACACTGTTAAAAATCTGCTGCATTTTGTTGCAACGCACTCCACCGCTTGTATATAATATCTCTATTCCAACCAATGAGAAAGCTCCATTTCACGGCCAAGTAACCGTTTTCTATACAAGCAAGGAAGTGCGTTGCAACAAAACGGAGTAGATTTTTAACAGTGTATTTTTCAATTTGGAACAATTTTAATCAATTTAAATTGTGTTTTAAATGATAAAATATATTAATTTCATTTTGTTATAAGTACATATAAACGTATATGACAAAATTACACTTAAAATAAAGTAAAAATGCAAAACTAAAATTACTTAAACTAAACTTATTTAAATAAATTGAACATAGAAAGTTTTTTCTTAAAAAGTATTCGAAGCGTAAAAGCGTATTTTTCAAAATTTCGTTTTTTCGCCAACCGGAGATAAATCGCCAAATAAACGAAATTTTTATTATTTTTTTACGGACGTTATAAGGAGGTTCCGCCGAAATTTTCTTTATAAACATATATAAGTATATGGGAAGAACATTCTGTAATTTTTTCAGATTTTTCTGAGTATGCCCGTATGGAGACCTTCCTTGTAAGAACTGTTGAACAATGGGTGTACTAAGTGTGTATATGTACTATCAATTTGAAGTGTAAATTATTATTACTATAAATTTTTAAAAATATGTAAAGATTTCATGTCTAATTAATTAAAAAACACTTTAAAGATAAGTTAGTTTTAACTTTTAGCCAATGTTTAATACTTTGTGAACGGGATGTCTATAAAATTTTTCTGTCTAAGCCGGAAATCTGTCTAAGGCGGAATTTTATTTCAGTCCCAAGCGATTCCGCCTTAGACAGATTTCACTGTATATATGTATATATATACATTATTTTTTGAAATGCTTTTATTAACCCAAATCGCTTTTTATTCCTCAGTGGGACAAGCATTGCGTTTCTGAAATGTTGAGTTGTCACCGGAAATTTTGAAAATTTTTGTTTCAAAATATCGAAAATTAGTTTTTCCACCTTTTTCCCACCAATGTTATAAAAATAAAATCAAACTAAAATCTTCTGTATCGAATCTGGATAAAAATAGGTGGGATCAAATATATCCTATCGCCCTTCAAGGAGTTAAGTGCTTCTTTACCTCATTTAAAACAATTTTGTAATTAGAACCATATGTCTTATGACAAAAGGTTAAGAAATTAGACATTTGATATTGTTGAGAGTGGACACCCTGTATAGCTCAAAATTTTTTCGCAACTGCCCTGAAAATATGGATGACTAGCGGCCTTCGCCCGCTACGCTGGTCGGTTTATCTAAAAAAATCTTGAAGAAGTAGTTAGATAAGGTTCAGACATACATTAAAAAAAAAAAAAAAGCAAGTCGATCATTCAAAAAACGTTGGGAAATATCAAATATTTACTGTAATTTTTTAAGAAAAACAAAGTTTCGAAAAAAAAAATTAAATCGAAAAAAAAATTACACTGACATATTAATGCAAGGAAATTTTCCCAGAGAGAAAATTCGCCTTGAATACAATATTTCAAATTCTTTTAATTGCTTATAGGCGTTAATGCCAACATAGTGAAAAAAAATTCCATGCTGGGAATCGAACCCGGGCCATCAGTATGGCGCACTGACGTTCTACCGACTAAACCACATGGAACGACAGCCAGCTTGAAACTTTCTCATACTTAAGTAGACTGGCGAAAACATAACGATAGCGCGTTTTAAAATCGCACAGTGACATCTATTGGATTTTATATGTACTAAAAAACGTTATGTACTAAAAAACGTGAGCAGCGCACCTAATAGTTTCTTTTGTTTCTTTTTGTTACTTTTTTGTCTGTTGTCCGATTTTGATGAAACAAAGCCTATACACTGCCCGGGAGTGTGCATTCTTCATTAGTGAAAACCGCATAAAAATCCATTCAGTAGTTACGAAGATAACCTCGAACAAACAGACAGACAGACAGACAGACAAAAAATTCAAAAAATTTTTTTTTGTGTTTCATTGGTTTTCTTTTATCGCCCTGACTCCATTTTTGTCAATTATCTTCAATGTACAGACACACCGGGTCCTACTGTTTTATTATATGTATAGATTGTTATTTCGTTAATTATTTAGCAAAGCAGTAGATTTAAATGCTTTTTGAATCTATTCTAATTTTCTCTGAATTTGTTATAGTAAGACTTATAACTGCCCTTTGGCCTCTATTATGTTTCATATTTATTTATAACACAACTCAAAAAGCATTCCTTTCCCAGATAATAACATGACTGAATTGCGAATAAGTTATACATTTCATTAAAACAATCTTCAATATGTTTTAAAATTTCCAAATAAATTAATTAAATTTTTCAAATAAATTAATTTGGATCTGGAATGTAAAATGTTTCAATTAATTCACGATGCATTTTAAATAATATATATTTTTATACTTAAAACCCTTTTTTTTTACTACTATTATCTGAAAAATATTTTTTGAGCTGTGTTTGTTAGAATCATATACGATACGTGATTTCAAAAGAAACTGGGATAAAACCCGATATTTTACCCAGAAAAATCATTGGATATTTATTCTTCATAATCAGATGGAAATTATTGAATGTTCATTGCCCATAATAGGCTAAAATTCTTTTAATTTAAATTTTCAGAATCAGCCTGCAGTTAATTTCGATACGATCAACTAATAATAATATAAAACTGAATTTCTATATGCTCACGATTATTCTTATACTAATTTTTCATTCAAATTCATTTTTAAAACTTTACTCCATAATGTAGATGGAATAAGTTTTCATCGGTAACAAAAAAAATATCAAATTTATTTTCTGCAAAGTTTCAGAAATGATATCTGATAAATGAATAAAGACCTGTACAATTTTTTACAACAAATAAATAAATAAAATAAAAGATATTAAAAGCATTTTAATAAACTTATTAAGAAGTGAAACGGTACTTACCATTTTATTAACTTTCATGTCAGCCGGATATTTGCAAACTTATCTACCATATTTCACTTAATAAAAATTCAAAGCTATCCGAAGAACAAATACTAAATAATTTTCCCAAATCGCAGACGAGATTTATATTTTTATGCAATGTATCAAAACCAAGATTTGAAATAAATTTTCTATTGGTTAATTTTGCTTATTCGAAAGATAAAATTTGCATATTTCAAATTAACGTATGCTGTTTCGTCGAACAATTATTTTTATTATTTATTTATTTATTTATTTTAATATAGTGATTAAAAAGTATCTTATCTTAAATTGTAGAATGTATGTGAAAAAAAAAAAAAAAATTAAACTTCATGAATCTGTCGGAATTTACTTACTAAAAAAATATAACTATTTTTTTTTTCCGCCGCAGACGATATTGTTTTAAAATAATGAGTAAATTGACGTGCCTTAAACCAAGGAGGTATTGGTCATTTCTTTTTATTTGACAATCTGACTGTCATGAACGCGTTTCTTTGCACCATGGTTTTCTTTTAAGAAGTGATAATTTTGCTCTAGATATTATTCTTATTTTTCAATGTTGTGCGAGTAACTGAAGTGAATTTTGAAAATGCATAAAATCTCATACATGCTAAGTGTTTATCCAAACAAAACCATGGGGTAAACGAGCATCAAAATTATAAAAGTTGTTTATTTAGCTTCATAGAGTTTGCTTAATTATTTTGCGTACAATTATTTTCTATTGTGTTCCTGTATGTGTTGAAAACAAATTATTTTGCGGATGATTGTATAGTTGTTGATTAGCAGTTGAATTTATAAATCTTTTCTCGTTAAAAAAATGAATAATTATATTTTTTCAATTAATGTAATGCCGTGACTTATTTTAAAATGATATATAACACTGTCAAACGTAAATACTTCCGACAGCTGACAAATTAACAATGTTCCTGAAACTGCCTTCACCATGAAAGATACATCTGATTAACTGATATAAAATTACATTTTTAACCGACTTCAAAAAAGGAGAGGAGGTTATCAATTTGACGCGTACGTATTTTTTTTATGTATGTTTACCAATTGCTCCGAAACTATGCAACCGATTAATTTGGTTTTGGTGTTAAATGAAAGAGCTTGCTCTCGAATTTGTACACTTCCGTTTCATCGAAATTGGTTCAGTACTTTTTTAGTAATTAGGCAAAAACTAATAAAATTAGTGATTTCTCGCTAATTAAAAGTGTTGAATAAGTTTGGTGTATGGAGCGCAGACAGAATGACCGATCGGTCTAAAGCGCCAGTTTTAAGCTCTGGTTCTCGAAAGAGATTGTGTGTTCGAACCCCATTCCTGACATACGTGTATAATTTACAATAATCTTTGCCGTAACATTGATTGATTTCAAAAAAGGAGAGAAGGTTATCAATTCGACGCTTACATAATTTTTTTTATGTATGTTCAACGATTACTACGAAACTATCCAACCGATTAATTTGGGTTTTGTGTTAAATGAAAGAGCTTACTCTCGAATTGGTACCACTTCCGTTTCACAGAAATTGGTTCAGTACTGTTTTATTAAATAGGCAAAAACTAATAAAATTAGTGATTTCCCGCAAAATAATAGTAACATGGACATTGAATAAGTTCGCCAAATGTAGTGCTGTCCGGATGACAGAGCGGTCTAAAGCGCCTGATTTAAGCTTTGGTTATCGAAAGAGAGCGTGAGTTCGAACCCCAATTTTGGCATACGTGAATAATATACGGTATTTCTTTCCGCATTATATATTTTAACCGACTATAAAAAAGAGGAGGTGGTTATCATCAATTCGACGCGTATGTATTTTTTTTTATGTGTGTTCACTGATTACACCGAAACTATTCAACCGATTAAACTAGTATTTGTGTTAAATGAAAGAGGTTACTCTCGAATTAAAACCATTTCCATTTCGTTGAAATTGGTTCAGTATTTTTTTTTTTTTTTTGTAATTAGGAAAAAACTAATAAAATTAGTGATTTCAAGCGAATTTAAGTAACATGGACGTTGAATAAGCTCACCGAGTGGAGTTCAGTCAGGATTGCCGAGCAGTCTAAGAGTCAGATTTAAGCTCTTGTTCTCGAAAAAGAGCGTGGGTTCGAACCACACTCCTGATATACGTGTATAATTTGCAATAATTGTTTTCGTATTATAAATTTATTAACCGACTTCAAAAAAGGAGAAGGGGGTTATCAATTCGACTTGTATGTATTTTTAACCGATTTCAAAAAAGGAAGAGGAGGTTATCAATTCGACGCGTATGTATTTTTTTTAATGCATGTTCACCGATTACTCCGAAACTAGCTAACCAATTAATTTGGTTTTTGTGTTAAACGAAATAGGTTACTCTCGAATTGGTATCACTTCCATTTCATTGAAATTGGTTCAGTACTTTTTTAGTAATTAGGCAAAAACTAATAAAATTGGCGATTTCTCACAAATTAAAAATAACATGACGTTGAATAAGCTCGCCGAATACAGTGTAGTCGAGATGGCCGCGAGGTCTAAGGTGTTAGATTTAATCTCTGGTTCTCGGAAGAGAGCTTGGGTTCGAACTTCACTCTTGACATAATTTACATCCACGAATAATTTTTCCGTATTATAATTTTTATTAATCGACTTCAAAAAAGGAGGAGGAGGAGGAGGTTATCAATTCGACGCGTATGTATTTTTTTTTTTATTGTATGTTCACCTATTACTCCGAAACTATCCAACCGATTAATTTGGTTTTTGTGTTGAATTAAAGAGGTTACTCTCGAATTGGTACCATTTTCATTTTATCGGAATTAGTTCAGTACCTTTTTAGTAACTAGTCAAAAAGTAATAAAATTAGGGATTTCTCGCAAATTAAAAGGAACATGGACGTTGAATAAGCCCCCGAGTGGAGTGCAGTCAGGATGACACACGTGTAGTCAGATGGCCATGAGGTCTAAGGCGCCAGATTTATACTCTGGTTCTCGAAAGAGAGCGTGGGTTCGAACCCCCTCCTGAAATACATGTATAATTTACAATAGTTTGTTAATAAAAATTATTGTACGGGAAAAAGACTTAAAAAAATCGTTAACTTTTAACTAAAAAGAGAAAAATAAAATAAGCTTTTTAAAAATATATATATCAATCTACTTAAAAAAAAAAAAAAAAAAAAAAAAAAAAAAAAAAAAAAAAAAAGCGCTTAATAGAATTAAATAATTCTTTAAAATTCTCTAATGACAAAACGTTATCCAAAATTTAGACATCAGATATCAGGTACCACCATAAAAACAGTTAAATTTAATATATGTAATTTAATATCCACCGAACATGGATTTTAGAGGGAATATTTTTTAGAAGAGATGAATTTGCATATTTATGATTTAATTTATGAATATATACATATAAAAAGTAATGAATTACTTTTTGAAGTCGGTGCCAAACAATCACAATCGATAATGATCATCACCATTTTAATTATGGTACTAGGTACAATATGTTCGCAATTCTTAAAGATAGTTTGGCTCCAACTTCAAAAAGTAATTCATTACTTTTTATATGTATATATTCATAAATTAAATCATAAATATGCAAATTCATCTCTTTTAAAAAAATATTCCCTCTAAAATCAATGTTCGGTGGATATTAAATTACATATATTAAATTTAACTGTTTTTATGCTGGTACCTGATATCCGATGTCTGATTTTTGGATAACGTTTTGTCATTAGAGAATTTGAATTAAAAAAATTATTTAATTCTTTTAAGCGCTTTTTTTAAGTCGATTGATATATTTTTTTAAAAAGCTTATTTTATTTCTACTTTTTAGTTATTTATACTGTAGTACTCAATTATGTGTACTGACATATGTCTCTTTGCAGTGCATTGACTAATTGAAGTACTTTGCTGGGTTTAAAGTATTCAATTTGTTGATCAATTTCCTATTTTATTTTCAGAAACTTACAATGTCGGTTAGTATCATTGTGGATCTTTAGGTTTTTCGGATGTGGTATCTTGTTTGGATAACATTTCGCTCTTCGAAAAGTTATCGCATTCATCAAACTTTAAGGCTCACATCGATTTTTACGGACCTCAAAAATGGGTATCGATAGATACAGTTTTCCAAACTACACTGTAAAAAATATGACTATTTTCAGGGCTACACTAGATACCGGGCTTGCTCATTCCTTATCACGACGTCACAAAAGGTGGCTAGCCGCTATCTGTGATTGGTAAAAACATAGCTCAAAGTGACGCAGCCATCGTTTTGTACCAATCGCTGGATGTCATTCAGCCACCTTTTGTGACGTCATGAAAGGAATGAGCAAGCCCGGTATCTAGTGTTGCCTTGCTATTTTGCTGCATCGTCACTCCACCGCTTTTATAGAATATCACTCTTTTGGCCAAAGAGAATGCTCCATGATAGCCTGAAGTAGTCTATTTCTATAAAAGCGGTGGAGTGACGATGCAGCACAATATTCATATTTTTTACAGTGTACATAAAATGTAGGAATTTTCTATTCCAAAACTTAGCGAGAGTCGCCTGAACGAGTACGATTATACACTGTAAAAAATATGACTATTTTGCTATATCGTCACTCCCCTGCTTTTATAGAATATCACTCCTTTAGCCTATGAGAATGCTCCACGATAGCCTGAAGTAGTCGTTTTCTATAAAAGCGGTGGAGCAACGATGCAGCAAAATAGTAATATTTTTTACAGTGTACGAGTGCAAGAACAATGCACACACATACACCTGATTTGTGTGCTTGACATGAAAGCCTTCTTATATGTCATCGTCAGTAGGGGAAAAATGAGAGTCCGGCCTCAGGAGGAGGAGCGAGGAGCGTGGTGGTGGTGGTGAGCTCCTCCTCCTCAATCCTCCTCCTCACTCCTCCTCCTCAATCCTCCTCCACAACCCTCTTCCTCCTCCTCAACCCTCCTCCTCAATCCTCCTCCTGACATCGTCTTGTAAGAGAAGGGGTTAAAAGGATTTTTTTTAATTTTAAGCAGGAATTTCAGGGAGTTAGAATTTTTAAACCATACTATAGTATGGGGGTGTTCTTTAATGTGGGGACTTTAAAAATTTTCGGCGTGTTACAGTACGTGGGGTATGTTTTTCGATTGAGTTATGCTGTTGTTCATTTAAAAGGGTAATTAAAAAGTAATTAAAAATTAGGAATGAAGCGACTTTTTTTTTTTTTTTCACTGTGTTTTTTGATGAGGGGTTAAGCGGGTATTTGGGGACATAGAATTTTTTTTGTTGATCTATAGTATAAGGGTTTTTTAATTTCAATGCGGGGACTTAAAAATTTTTCGGTGAACTTTAGTTTTAGGATTTATTTTTTGATTTGAAGCGAAAATTTTGGGTAGCTTGATTTTTTTTTTTCACCATGTTTTAAATAAGGGGTTAAGCGGATATTTTGGGGACACAGAATGTTTTTTTCTGTACTATTGTGCGAGTGGTTTTTAATTTTAATGTGGGGACTTTAAAATTTTCAGTCTGGTGTAATTTAAGAGTTTATTTTTTGATTTTAAGCAAAAATTTTAAGGAGTTTGATTTTTTTTTCCCACTTTACTCTTACATGAGGAGTTAAGCGGATATTTTGGGGGAAATTATTATTTTAGACTAATCATACACGAAGGATATTTTTTTTTTCGGGGGGTGATATTTTAATAAAGAACTAATTAAGAAGGGTTCATTCATGGTGAATTAATGAGTTAATTTTTTTAAAAGGAGTAATTTTGTTAAGATTGAATTATTTTTTCATTTTTTGGAGTTTTAAGTGGATGTTAATGTTTAATAGGGGGACTTTAATTTTTTGCAATGAAATTGACGCGCGCTCGTCAACCTAACCGTACGGAGTTTATAATTTTCTTCGAATCATGTGTGGATATTGCTTGGATTATCTTAGAAAGATCTGAATAACCTTAATCCCTGTCTGCCATCATAAATAACATCTGCTGGTAATGGGAATTTGGGAATAACAATTTTGAATATTTATTTAATGAAGGAACTTTAAAATTATTTAGAGTACTATTTTTAGTCAACTGTGTTATACACTTGATATTTTAGAATAGTTAAAAAATAACTTTAAAATTTGAATGAAAAAATATGTTTCAAAATGGGATTTTACGTGCTAGCATTGAATCGCACTCGTCGCCCTAACGGTTTGGAATATGTGGTTTCCTTCGAACCTTGGTGAAAATTTAATTGAAATGATTATTATTATTATTTTGTGTGTGTGTGTTGTATGTATGTGTATGTATATGCGTGTGTTGTATGTATGTATGTATGTGTCGTATGTATGTGTGTGTGTTGTATGTATGTATGTATGTGAATGCATGTTTGTGTGTTGTATGTATGTGCGTGTGTTGTATGTATGTGCGTGTATGTATGTATGTGCGTGTGTTGTATGTATGTGCGTGTATGTATGTATGTGTGTTGTATGCATGTATGTGTGTGTATGTATATGCGTGTGTTGTATATATGTATGTATGTATTGTATGTATGTATGTATGTTGTATGTATGTGTGGGTATGTATGTATGTGTGTGTGTGTTGTATGTATGTGCATGTTGAATGTATGTGTGTAATTTTTTTGCCGATAGGTGTGATCTTTAGCTGAAAGTGACCTAGGGTCAAAACTTTTACCCAGGAATCGCCACGGTGAGGCAGATCACATGATTCCCGTATTGCATACATTCACATACATTATTTCGAGTGTCATTTTTAGTGAAACATAATATGCAATTGAATTTGAAGAATAATTAAAAAATAACTTTAAAATTTAAATGAAAGAATGCTTCAAAATGGAATTTTACGTACTAACATTTAATCGCGCTCGTTGGTTTTTACTGTTTGGAGTCTGTCATTTCCCTTTAACCTTGGAAAACCTTGCGTCAATAAGGATATTTCAGAAAGACCCCCACTTTAGGTACTCTTTTAAAATAATATTTGTAATGAGATGTGTTCGCGCGCATCGGCCTAACTGTTTGGAGTATCAACATAAAATCAACAAATTAATACAAAATATTTCAAATAGTAAGAAAATGATTGATTAAAATCACCAAGTAAGAATAAAAATACTTCAAGCAATGAGAAAATAAATGTTTAAAATCGCCAATTTAACATAAAATATTTCACACAATAAAAAACGAAAGATTAAAATCGCCAACTCAAAATGAAATCTCATGCAATTAGAATAAAAACATTAAAAAAAATCGCCAAATTAAAAGATTATTCTTATCTCACAATAAATATTCTGAAAGACCTATTCAAAAATTCTAGTTAAAGTTTTTATTCAAAATTCAAATAAAACTCCTTAAGTTTTGACATGTCACTAAAAATTTAAAGTAAACATTCTTTCAAAGTGTAATTATCAAAGATTAATTTTTCTAATAATTAACTCGTCTAAAGATAGTTGAAAGTGCAATGATTCACCATTTGCTTTTTAAATCTTAGAATATATTATCTGTGATATAAACATCACGTTATGTAAAAAATATAAATAAATATTAGTAGTTTTAAAATAATTTTTATTCGAATGGGTAGTTTGATAAATTAATAACATTAGAATTTTTTGGATAAAAAAAAATAACGATTGAGAAACTAACCATTTCAAAATATTTTCTTGGCATAAATGAATTTAAAAGTATTAAAACCCTTTTCAAAATATTTTTATAAAACCAACTTTCATGCAATTCAAAAAGTTTTTATATGAAAATTAAATATTTTTTTTTTCTGAAGAGAAATATTTTACGTGGGTGAAAAAGTGAGAGTCAGTTAATTTATGAATCACTTTAAAATATTACCACGCAATAAATTGTTTTGAAACTATATTCTTAAACATATTAATATTTAAAAGTTAAGTCATTTTATACATTTTATATTCAAATTATACTTACCAACATATGAATTCGCCTTCATTCCGCACCTTCTTGAAGAATAATGTTTGATAAACTCTTATCAACACAGCATGTTGTTGTGAATCACTAGCAAGTTAAGACAGGTATGATATGACTAATCGTTGGGATTTCCCCAAAGAGGTGAAGTCATTCTTATCAAATCCTATTCTGAATGAGAAATATTTCAATTGCAATTAACTTCAGATTTTGTTATTTAATAATTATTTTTTTAATTTGACAATTTTAATTAATGTTTTAGTGAAATTACCTTTAAGAATTTAATTTTTTTTATTGCTTATACTATTTCAAACATGTACATTCCTATTTGTAAATAGAAAATCATAAAAAACATATTTGAATGATTTTATTATTATTATTGTTAGACATTATATTTGAAAATCATTTAAACTTTTAGCTTTTATTATTATTATTATTTAGATATTAAGAAGTGACGAAGACCTGTAGAATTAATCTCATCTTAAAACTGATTAATATTCGAAGAAAAATTTATTCTGTTATTTTTTAATTTACCAAACATATATCTTAATATTCATTAACACACTTCTTATTTAATGAATAATGTATTTGATGAATAATATATTTTATAATATATATGAGATTTTAATCTTTTTTTAAAAAATTGGGTTATGTTATTTCATACACATACGTTCTTATTCGAAAATTCAAAACCATAAAAAACATCGTTGGTTGATTTTTTATTTTTAATTAGACATTGTATTGGAAAAGCATTAAAACCTTTCATTTTTATCCCATTTAGACTTCAAAAAGTGTCGAAGATCTAACTGCTTTGCAAAGACTTAAAACTAGTGATTTGATGAGTCATACTTTCTGTGGGTTGTTTACAATTTTGAAATTATCTTTATTAATTACCAAACTTCTCATTTTTTTAAACACCACACTAATCATTGCTCCCATTACTTAATCACGTAAATATAATTTATATCGTTTTTGATTATCAGTTTTATACTAACATTTGACACTTATACGTATGTGTTGTATTAATTCTGTTAGTTTTTAAATTTGATATTTCAAAAATTAAACTAACTCTTAAGAATATGACTCGATGCAATTTACTTATTTTATACAAGTTAACTTTACTACTTGACAGAGATATATTCAAACGCAAAGCGATTTAACTTTCACATTTTTAAACTTATTTATATAATGTACTAACATTTATTCATAATATGCATAATTTTATTAAAATTACTGAAGAAAATAAAATTTATACTAAGTAAAAATTTAAAACCATCAATTAAATATATTAAACAACAACAACAACAAACTTATAATTAAGAGATGAATAAATATAAATATTTGAATCACACAATAATAAAAAGAAATACTTAATCATTCATAAAAATTCTTCCTTTGATCATTCGCATCTGTGTTAGTAAAAATATAACACTAAAGTTTTCAAAAAGATTATAAGCGTTTCCAAATCAACAAAGAAAATTGAGCATTAAATATCAAATAATGGACATGCACTCTTTACACTCACATCTTACAACGTGATTCAAAGTCACAACGTGATTCACTTAGTAACCAAATTTAATGATTTTTAAGCATGTCTTCTTAAATTTTTTTCAATGTAAGACTATCAAAGTTGAATTTTTAGCTTTCTCTTCATAACTTTATCGAGAAATATGTAATGTATACCACATGATTTCATTAAATGAATCACAATACAATTCAAACTTCTCATTTTCAATGTTTTATATATACTAGTGTTTATCAAATAGGTGGTTATTCTGAACAATCATTTCTTAGTATATTGATGAAAAGTTTTTGTTGAACGGTTTTTAACTTAAATGGTGTGAGAGAAGGATATATTAGGACAGAAGTTATTAAATATAGAGTCTTTAAAGTTTATATCCGTATAAGAAATGGCATTTCAAGAAACAAAGTTGTGTCATATTTGAAAGCATTCTTTATATTCGAAACGCACACATGATCACGATCACATCACTGAAGAGTATAGAGAAGCTGTTTATGATGTATATAATTTTAATTTTCATAAACACAATATTATAACCGAAGTTTTTCGTCAGTTTGAAAAATTATGATGCACAACGTCTGCACACGTTAACACAGAATAAGATTAGCTTATGCCCTTTCGATGATAAGCGTTATTTCCAGGTAAGATGCATTGACATAACAACATTTTCTTGATAATTTTTCTTGCAGGTTTCGAAACCACAAACATCTGATCATACTTCTCATTTTTAACACACGACACTAACCATTGGGACATTAAAGCCCGTAATTTAGTAACTAAAAAGTAAGAAAGATCATCGAAAGTGATTACTTCACACATGCAAAAATAATTTTTATTGTGACTTATCAGTTAAAAATCACGAAGAAAAGAAAAAAATCACATATGTTTTGGATTACTTTGAGATTTTATGAGTCACCTCATCAGTTAAATAGACATATTCACTTCTTATGAAATGTATTATATTTTAGTTTATCAGTCATAGTTTGATTACTTATTAATAATTTTAGTATCATTAAAAAAGTTTAAAAAAAGTTAAATATATCAAAAATACAAGTTCGTGTTAAAAGTTTAAACAAATTGTTAAAATAATTTTACAAAACTTTACAAATTATTTAAAAATGATTCACTAATATTTAGTAATCGACAAATTTTAATAGCCATAATAATTTATATGTGATTAAAGTTTTCTGTTTTAACTGTTAAGTTATTAGATTCCCCCTTCAATTACATCTCATTGATAAGTTTTAATCAACCAACCAACCAACCATTCAACTGTTTCCGCAAATAACTAGTATGTCAGTTAGATTTTCAGTTTTAACTGTTAAATTATTACATCCCCTCCCCCTCAATTTCATCTCATTGATAAGTTTTCAACAACAACCAACCACCCAACTATTTATCAACCCTAACAACCAGGTATTTGTTTGCCCTATTAACCAAAAAGCTTTTATTGACACATGAACAAAATTTTTAAGATGCAAGACTTGTCATTTTTAATCGAAAAAACAATGACATATGTAATAATTTTCCTTACTTAAATGAAACCTTTGCATGTGCATGGTAAAACTTGGAAAATTCATTTAATACACAAATTTAAAGTCAACAGACAAGGTCTTCATACTTCTTTTAGTATTTTACTAACATTTTACCAAATATCTTAAGAAATCAACAAATTATTTTAATAAAAATTCTCATTTGTAAGTGACGTTACTAACCTAACTTGAAAAAATTAACTTGTCAAAGCAGGTTTTCATTATTCCAACTTAGTAATAATCATAAGTTTCATATGATAATCAACCTGTTTGGTTATTTCCCAGTATGGTTTTATAAAAAAAGTCTCACATGCAAATAACATAACTTAACTAACTTGAAAAAATAACTTGTCAAAGCAGGTTTTCAATGTTTCAGCTTAGTAATATTCATAAGTTTTATATGATATTCAACCTATTTGGTTATGTCTCAGCATATCTTTATAAAATTCATCTAAAAAACCTTTAATATCAATGTTTAAAAATATGTGAATAATTCAGTTAGTCTTTTAAAGATGATTATTTTCCCTTCTATTATTTAAAAAACATTTTTAAATAAAATTATTACTGATGCCAGTTTATCCCAGTGTTATGAAATGTGCAAGCGAAACTTTTCATTCTAATTTTCATATTTTATTATTTCAAATTATTGTTTTCAAGTTGTACTAAAATTTGGAAAAAAATATTTAATTTTCATGCATAATTAAATTGAAATACTTTAATAATAAAGACACATTTAACATTGTATACTCACCTAATCCAACACTTTCACAAATACACGTCCTACTCACTCCATGGTTTAGGAAGAAATGAGAGATTCAAAGTCCTTATCAGAAAATGTTATCAGATAATTTTATCTTAAGATAGGTGACGTCATAGAACATATGTCATCAACTGGTCACGTGATGTATATCATATGACCGGTGCTTTGTTAATTAATTAATCTTATTAATTAATTATTAAGTATTAAAATAATTATCAATTAATTCATTAATTAAATTAATTAATCTTATTAAGTAATTTTATTAGAAATTATTAATTCTTTGTTATTAGAAATAATAATTATTTTAATAAGATTAATTAATACGATTAATTAATTTAATTAATGAATTAATTGATAATTATTTTAATACTTAATAATTAATTAATAAGATTAATTAATTAACAAAGCACCGGTCATATGATATACATCACGTGACCAGTTGATGACATATGTTCTATGACGTCACCTATCTTAAGATAAAATTATCTGATAACATTTTCTGATAAGGACTTTGAATCTCTCATTTCTTCCTAAACCTTGGAGTGAGTAGGACGTGTATTTGTGAAAGTGTTGGATTAGGTGAGTATACAATGTTAAATGTGTCTTTATTATTAAAGTATTTCAATTTAATTATGCATGAAAATTAAATATTTTTTTCCAAATTTTAGTACAACTTGAAAACAATAATTTGAAATAATAAAATATGAAAATTAGAATGAAAAGTTTCGCTTGCACATTTCATAACACTGGGATAAACTGGCATCAGTAATAATTTTATTTAAAAATGTTTTTTAAATAATAGAAGGGAAAATAATCATCTTTAAAAGACTAACTGAATTATTCACATATTTTTAAACATTGATATTAAAGGTTTTTTAGATAAATTTTATAAAGATATGCTGAGACATAACCAAATAGGTTGAATATCATATAAAACTTATGAATATTACTAAGCTGAAACATTGAAAACCTGCTTTGACAAGTTATTTTTTCAAGTTAGTTAAGTTATGTTATTTTCATGTGAGACTTTTTTTATAAAACCATACTGGGAAATAACCAAACAGGTTGATTATCATATGAAACTTATGATTATTACTAAGTTGGAATAATGAAAACCTGCTTTGACAAGTTAATTTTTTCAAGTTAGGTTAGTAACGTCACTTACAAATGAGAATTTTTATTAAAATAATTTGTTGATTTCTTAAGATATTTGGTAAAATGTTAGTAAAATACTAAAAGAAGTATGAAGACCTTTTCTGTTGACTTTAAATTTGTGTATTAAATGAATTTTCCAAGTTTTACCATGCACATGCAAAGGTTTCATTTAAGTAAGGAAAATTATTACATATGTCATTGTTTTTTCGATTAAAAATGACAAGTCTTGCATCTTAAAAATTTTGTTCATGTGTCAATAAAAGCTTTTTGGTTACTAGGGCAAACAAATACCTGGTTGTTAGGGTTGATAAATAGTTGGGTGGTTGGTTGTTGTTGAAAACTTATCAATGAGATGAAATTCAGGGGGAGGGGATGTAATAATTTAACAGTTAAAACTGAAAATCTAACTGACATACTAGTTATTTGCGAAAATAGTTGAATGGTTGGTTGGTTGGTTGATTAAAACTTATCAATGAGATGTAATTGAAGGGGGAATCTAATAACTTAACAGTTAAAACAGAAAACTTTAATCACATATAAATTATTATGGCTATTAAAATTTGTCGATTACTAAATATTAGTGAATCATTTTTAAATAATTTGTAAAGTTTTGTAAAATTATTTTAACAATTTGTTTAAACCTTTAACACGAATGATATATTGATTGATATATTGAATTTTGATATACTTAACTTTTTTTAAACTTTTTTAATGATACTAAAATTATTAATAAGTAATCACACTATGACTGATAAACTAAAATATAATACATTTCATAAGAAGTGAATATGTCTGTTTAACTGATGAGGTGACTCATAAAATCTCAAAGTAATCCAAAACATATGTGATTTTTTTCTTTTCTTCGTGATTTTTAACTGATAAGTCACAATAAAAATTATTTTTGCATGTGTGAAGTAATCACTTTAGATGATCTTTCTTACTTTTTAGTTACTAAATTACGGGCTTTAATGGCCCAATGGTTAGCGTCGTGTGTTAAAAATGAGAAGTATGATCAGATGTTTGTGGTTTCGAAACCTGCAAGAAAAATTATCAAGAAAATGTTGTTATGTCAATGCATCTTACCTGGAAATAACGCTTATCATCGAAAGGGCATAAGCTAATCTTATTCTGTGTTAACGTGTGCAGACGTTGTGCATCATAATTTTTCAAACTGTCGAAAAACTTCGGTTATAATATTGTGTTTATGAAAATTAAAATTATATACATCATAAACAGCTTCTCTATACTCTTCAGTGATGTGATCGTGATCATGTGTGCATTTCGAATATAAAGAATGCTTTCAAATATGACACAACTTTGTTTCTTGAAATGCCATTTCTTATACGGATATAAACTTTAAAGACTCTATATTTAATAACTTCTGTCCTAATATATCCTTCTCTCACACCATTTAAGTTAAAAACCGTTCAACAAAAACTTTTCATCAATATACTAAGTAATGATTGTTCAGAATAACCACCTATTTGATAAACACTAGTATATATAAAACATTGAAAATGAGAAGTTTGAATTGTATTGTGATTCATTTAATGAAATCATGTGGTATACATTACATATTTCTCGATAAAGTTATGAAGAGAAAGCTAAAAATTCAACTGTGATAGTCTTACATTGAAAAAAATTTAAGAAGACATGCTTAAAAATCATTAAATTTGGTTACTAAGTACGTTGTAAGATGTGAGTGTAAAGAGTGCATGTCCATTATTTGATATTTAATACTCAATTTTCTTTGTTGATTTGGAAACGCTTATAATCTTTTTGAAAACTTTAGTGTTATATTTTTACTAACACAGATGCGAATGATCAAAGGAAGAATTTTTATGAATGATTAAGTATTTCTTTTTATTATTGTGTGATTCAAATATTTATATTTATTCATCTCTTAATTATAAGTTTGTTGTTGTTGTTGTTTAATATATTTAATTGATGGTTTTAAATTTTTACTTAGTATAAATTTTATTTTCTTCAGTAATTTTAATAAAATTATGCATATTATGAATAAATGTTAGTACATTATATAAATAAGTTTAAAAATGTGAAAGTTAAATCGCTTTGCGTTTGAATATATCTCTGTCAAGTAGTAAAGTTAACTTGTATAAAATAAGTAAATTGCATCGAGTCATATTCTTAAGAGTTAGTTTAATTTTTGAAATATCAAATTTAAAAACTAACAGAATTAATACAACACATACGTATAAGTGTCAAATGTTAGTATAAAACTGATAATCAAAAACGATATAAATTATATTTACGTGATTAAGTAATGGGAGCAATGATTAGTGTGGTGTTTAAAAAAATGAGAAGTTTGGTAATTAATAAAGATAATTTCAAAATTGTAAACAACCCACAGAAAGTATGACTCATCAAATCACTAGTTTTAAGTCTTTGCAAAGCAGTTAGATCTTCGACACTTTTTGAAGTCTAAATGGGATAAAAATGAAAGGTTTTAATGCTTTTCCAATACAATGTCTAATTAAAAATAAAAAATCAACCAACGATGTTTTTTATGGTTTTGAATTTTCGAATAAGAACGTATGTGTATGAAATAACATAACCCAATTTTTTAAAAAAAGATTAAAATCTCATATATATTATAAAATATATTATTCATCAAATACATTATTCATTAAATAAGAAGTGTGTTAATGAATATTAAGATATATGTTTGGTAAATTAAAAAATAACAGAATAAATTTTTCTTCGAATATTAATCAGTTTTAAGATGAGATTAATTCTACAGGTCTTCGTCACTTCTTAATATCTAAATAATAACAATAATAAAAGCTAAAAGTTTAAATGATTTTCAAATATAATGTCTAACAATAATAATAATAAAATCATTCAAATATGTTTTTTATGATTTTCTATTTACAAATAGGAATGTACATGTTTGAAATAGTATAAGCAATAAAAAAAATTAAATTCTTAAAGGTAATTTCACTAAAACATTAATTAAAATTGTCAAATTAAAAAAATAATTATTAAATAACAAAATCTGAAGTTAATTGCAATTGAAATATTTCTCATTCAGAATAGGATTTGATAAGAATGACTTCACCTCTTTGGGGAAATCCCAACGATTAGTCATATCATACCTGTCTTAACTTGCTAGTGATTCACAACAACATGCTGTGTTGATAAGAGTTTATCAAACATTATTCTTCAAGAAGGTGCGGAATGAAGGCGAATTCATATGTTGGTAAGTATAATTTGAATATAAAATGTATAAAATGACTTAACTTTTAAATATTAATATGTTTAAGAATATAGTTTCAAAACAATTTATTGCGTGGTAATATTTTAAAGTGATTCATAAATTAACTGACTCTCACTTTTTCACCCACGTAAAATATTTCTCTTCAGAAAAAAAAAAAAATTTAATTTTCATATAAAAACTTTTTGAATTGCATGAAAGTTGGTTTTATAAAAATATTTTGAAAAGGGTTTTAATACTTTTAAATTCATTTATGCCAAGAAAATATTTTGAAATGGTTAGTTTCTCAATCGTTATTTTTTTTATCCAAAAAATTCTAATGTTATTAATTTATCAAACTACCCATTCGAATAAAAATTATTTTAAAACTACTAATATTTATTTATATTTTTTACATAACGTGATGTTTATATCACAGATAATATATTCTAAGATTTAAAAAGCAAATGGTGAATCATTGCACTTTCAACTATCTTTAGACGAGTTAATTATTAGAAAAATTAATCTTTGATAATTACACTTTGAAAAAATGTTTACTTTAAATTTTTAGTGACATGTCAAAACTTAAGGAGTTTTATTTGAATTTTGAATAAAAACTTTAATTAGAATTTTTGAATAGGTCTTTCAGAATATTTATTGTGAGATAAGAATAATCTTTTAATTTGGCGATTTTTTTTAATGTTTTTATTCTAATTGCATGAGATTTCATTTTGAGTTGGCGATTTTAATCTTTCGTTTTTTATTGTGTGAAATATTTTATGTTAAATTGGCGATTTTAAACATTTATTTTCTCATTGCTTGAAGTATTTTTATTCTTACTTGGTGATTTTAATCAATCATTTTCTTACTATTTGAAATATTTTGTATTAATTTGTTGATTTTATGTTGATACTCCAAACAGTTAGGCCGATGCGCGCGAACACATCTCATTACAAATATTATTTTAAAAGAGTACCCAAAGTGGGGGTCTTTCTGAAATATCCTTATTGACGCAAGGTTTTCCAAGGTTAAAGGGAAATGACAGACTCCAAACAGTAAAAACCAACGAGCGCGATTAAATGTTAGTACGTAAAATTCCATTTTGAAGCATTCTTTCATTTAAATTTTAAAGTTATTTTTTAATTATTCTTCAAATTCAATTGCATATTATGTTTCACTAAAAATGACACTCGAAATAATGTATGTGAATGTATGCAATACGGGAATCATGTGATCTGCCTCACCGTGGCGATTCCTGGGTAAAAGTTTTGACCCTAGGTCACTTTCAGCTAAAGATCACACCTATCGGCAAAAAAATTACACACATACATTCAACATGCACATACATACAACACACACACACATACATACATACACACACATACATACATACACACACATACATACAACATACACATTCATGCAACACACACACACATACATGCAACACACATACATACATACAATACATACATACATATATACAACACACGCATATACATACACACACATACATGCATACAACACACATACATACATACACGCACATACATACAACACACGCACATACAACACACAAACATGCATTCACATACATACATACATACAACACACACACATACATACGACACATACATACATACATACAACACACGCATATACATACACATACATACAACACACACACACAAAATAATATTCAATTAAATTTTCACCAAGGTTCGAAGGAAACCACATATTCCAAACCGTTAGGGCGACGAGTGCGATTCAATGCTAGCACGTAAAATCCCATTTTGAAACATATTTTTTCATTCAAATTTTAAAGTTATTTTTTAACTATTCTAAAATATCAAGTGTATAACACAGTTGACTAAAAATAGTACTCTAAATAATTTTAAAGTTCCTTCATTAAATTAATATTTAAAGTTGTTATTCTCAAATTCCCATTACCAGCATATGTTATTTATGATGGCAGACAGGGATTAAGGTTATTCAGATCTTTCTAAGATAATCCAAGCCAATATGCACACATGATTCGAAGAAAATTATAAACTCCGTACGGTTAGGTTGACGAGCGCGCGTCAATTTCATTGCAAAAAAATTAAAGTCCCCCTATGAAACATTAACATCCACTTAAAACTCCAAAAAAATGAAAAAGTAATTCAATCTTAACAAAATTACTCCTTTTAAAAAAATTAACTCATTAATTCACCATGAATGAACCCTTCTTAATTAGTTCTTTATTAAAATATCACCCCCCGAAAAAAAAAAATATCCTTCGTGTATGATTAGTCTAAAATAATAATTTCCCCCAAAATATCCGCTTAACTCATCATGTAAGAGTAAAGTGGGGAAAAAGAAAAAAAAAAATCGAACTCCTTAAAATTTCTGCTTAAAATCAAAAAATAAACTCTTAAATTACACCAGACTGAAAATTTTAAAGTCCCCACATTAAAATTAAAAACCACTCGTACAATAGTACAGAAAAAAACATTCTGTGTCCCCAAAATATCCGCTTAACCCCTTATTTAAAACACGGTGAAAAAAAAAAAAGTCGCTTCATTCCTAATTTTTAATTACTTTTTAATTACCTTTTTAAATGAACAACAACAAAAATTCAATCGAAAAACATACCCCACGTACTGTAACACGCCGAAAATTTTTAAAGTGCCCACATTAAAAAACACCCCCATACTATAGTACGGTTTAAAAATTGTAACTCCCTGAAATTCCCGCTTAAAATTAAAAAAAAATCCTTTTAACCCCTTCTCTTACAAGACGATGCCAGCAGGAGGAGGAGGAGGAGGAGGCTTGAGGAGGAGGTGCCCACCACCACCACCGAGCCTCACGCCTCCTCCCGAGGTCGGACTGTCATTTTTCCCCTACTAATGGAAAATCGGGATTTGACAAAGTAAGGTGAAAGAATGCTAATATTGAACAGGGAAGAAGACTGATCTGAAACATGAGGAACGAGGAGTTCGTAATTGTTTTGAATATTACCCATAATGTTAATAAAATTGTATGAATGTATCGTCAAAATAACGAATTCAACAATGAAAGAGAGTTTATTAAGGAAGGTGCATTCAAAATTGCGCATTTAAATTTTTGCGAAAAGCATAAAAAGTGGGAGGGGGCATGGCCTGCTCCATCATCAAACCCAAACCTATTTTTCCAATGCAATTTCTTTAAATCTTTTAACAGCTTAGCCATTAAGTTTCATACACTACTTGTAATATTATGTATTATGAAATAAATTTATAGCATAAATTTTCTGATTTCATTCATTTTTAAATTTGAAAAAAAATCGAAAATTTAGAGGCTGTGTTATTCCATATGTGGTCTAATCACTTTTAAAAACTTCATCATTTTATTATCCGTAAATAAATGCAACAAATATTTTTTAAAAAATGTTGCGAAAAATAAAGATAATTGCATTTTCTCTATCTGCTTTACCATGTATGATAATATCATTTAAAATTGTAAATTAAAAATATAATTACCTTGAGACTATTACAAAACCTTTACCATTTTTGACCTTTACCATTTCATATCTTGATTTAGTGTGCGCAAATGGTATTTATTTTGACTTCAACTCGGAGTTACAATGAGCAGCAATGATTGATCAATGATGATTAGAATAATAAAAACTAAACACGGTACTTCTTGTTAGGGAATTCAAACTGGAAAGTGACACAACAAATTCTTTTTAGGTAGATTTCGTATGAAATACTCCTATTGCATTCTCTCCCATGTTGGAATTTCTGAAAAATTTTTGTAGATCTACACCGATCATGACTCCTAGACCCCAAAACTACCACCAGTAAAAAAGTTTATATATCTATCTATCTATCGGTGTATATCACTTTCTTCTAGACACGATAACTTCTATAATTATGCTCAGATCTTCTTCAAACTTTTACATAAAATCAAGAAGCATAAAATCTCGGTTGAGTTCGTTAATGGGCAAAATCGGATCAAGGGGGTGGAATATAGGAGGGTTTTTTGTGAAAACCGAAAAAACGCGATAACTTCTTAAATAAAATAGATATCGAATCAGTTTAGAGTTTATATTACTTCTTAAAAATGGGCTAAAAGTTTATGTATGACAGAGTTTTTGTAAAGTTAAAAATGGGCTCAAGGGGCGAAAAAAAGTGGGTTTTTAGAAGAAAAAAATTATAACTTCGTCAATTATCAAGATATCAAATCCAACTAAATTTTTTATAAATGTATTCAGCATTATCTAAAACTTTTGTATTTACAAGTTTTTGATAGGACCAACTTTTACCGATGAAAAAAATTAAAAACGAAAAGAAAAAGGGGGGAGGAAAAGGAAAAAAATCCATAACTTACTCAATTCTTAAGCAATCAAATATAATTAAATTTATATTACATCTTCTCAATAATATCTACAAATTTTATACAAACAAGTTTTTCGTAGGACCAATTCTTCTAGCAAAAATAAATTAAACAAAAATAGAAGTTGGAGAAAAAAACCTCAAATCCAAACTGCTTATATTCTGACTCATTTTAAAATTCCTTTTTGATTTTAAACGCATCCAAATGGCTGATCCTCTTATTTAGGAACTATATAATGTGAAGTATAAACCAGTCTTTTGATAAAGGCAGAATATATTTCAAAAAAGGCTGAAAAAAACAGTATTTTGAACAAAATTTCCCGAAGTAATAGTGATAGAAAATTTGAGGAAATATAACAAATTGCGTTTTTTCCGAGTCATTTTTAAATCGATTTTTGTTCTCAAACACATCCAATTTACAGGTCCTCTTATTTAGGAACTATATAGTGGGACGGATTGGCCAGTTTTTTGATAAAGGCAGAATATATTTCAAAAAAGACGGCCAAAATGGACACTTCGCACAAAATTTCCCAAAGCCATCATGATTAATGAACTGTGGGTATTCAAACAACAAATTGGTTATTTTATGACTGATTTTTAAATCCAATTTTGCTCTGAAACGCATTCAATTGACAGTTTTTTGTTAGATAGGAACTATATAATGTGCATATTCGTCGATTTTTTGATAAAGGGTGAATATATATTTTTTAAGAGCTGTCAAAGTAAGCACTTCGCAAAAAAATTTCCCAAAGCGATCATGATAAAAGAATTGAGGTTGTATTCAAATAACAAATTGTTTATTTTATGACTCATTTTTAAATTCAATTTTGCTCTCGAACGCATTCAATTGACAGTTATTTGTTATTTAGGAACTGTGTGCCGTATTGGTCAGATTTTTGATAAAGGCTACAGATATATTATAAAAAAGCTGTCAAAGTGGGCACTTCGCACAAAATTTCCCAAAGCAATCTTGATTAAAGAATTGTGGATGTATTAAAATAATACAATTGGTTATTTTATGACTCATTTTTAAATTCAATTTTGCTGTAAAACGAATTTAATTAACAGTTTTTTGTTATTTAGGAACTATATAATGAGCATATTGGCCAATTTTTTAAATAAAGTAAGAATATAATTCAAACTATGTTGCCAAAATGGGCATTTGAGTAGAATTTCGTTTAAGATGATTTTAATAAAACCAGTTCTTACAGAAAAATGAAATTTAAAAATTTTTTAAAGCGGCTGAATAAAGTAGTTAAACTGGGTTTATCTCTAATCTTTTTTTTTTTTTTTTTTTTTTTGAGATGAAAACTTTACGAAATCTACCTCCGCCTATAGGCCATGCCGACAGGGATTTTTTAATTAGCAAATTTCAGTACACAATTTACTTAATTTGTCTCCAATACAAAAAGAGAGACAGCTATAACGTTCATCGTCTAAAGCATAACATAGCAGCATTCGATGTTATGAGATTAAACATGCTATGAGATTTCCACATCATTCAACACCATGCATATTAAGAATAAAAAATCCGTAATAATCATGACAAAATAAGGGTAATACGAATGTCAGGGAAAAAATTCTACATAATCAGCACTATTTTGCATTTTTTCGATAGAGTGAATAAAATTCAAACCAGTATTTTTTCATAGAAAGAACTAACTACCCTCATAGCATACATGGTCACGTCACTGTGAGTCACTGTGGTCACATCACGTCTGTGACCAAAATGCCACCACTCAGTGACGTCACATTGTGACTGAGATATGCCTTTCTTAAAAATCTTTAGAAAATTACAAAAATTCTTCAAAACATGTTATTTACTTTTAAAAACACTTTTGTCACAACGTCACTTTTGTCACAACGTCGCTTTTGTCACAGTTTCGTCACGATGTTAATGTCAAAGTAGTCACAAATGACACATTTTTACAAATTTGTCACACGTTACTTCCCAAAGTGACCTCACAAACAAGCTCTAAAACGGCCATAACGACTTCACATTTTAGTCACTGTGACTTCACATCGACGTCACGTGACATCACATTGACAATCGATGCCCTCATAGCATGCATAGTCACAGTGACGTCACGGTGGTCACGTCACACCTGTGACCGAAATGCAACCACTTAGTGACGTCGCATTGTGACTGAGTGGTGACCTTCTTAGTCAAAACTTCCAAAACCTGTTATTTATAGTAAAATTACACTTTTTTGACAATTAAAAAAAATATTGTGACATCATTGCTATATCACTGCATGTAATGCACGTCATGGTCACATTTGTGACAAAAAACACCATATTGTAAAGTTGCAGTGTAACAAAAATATGAACTTAAAAAATCTCAATAATCTTAAAAAATTCCAGCATATAAAGAGAGAAATAATTTGAACTGTAATTTAAATAGGCTGTGTAAATGTATTTCGAGCTTGAATGAGATTGATCATCTTACAATTGTTTTATTTAATATTTAGTAATTTATTTTTCGACATTTTGAAAAATGATTAAATTTTTTCCTGTAATAACAAAACTACAAAGAATCACTTGCGCAAGGGCAATTATCCATTTTCCGTACCAAATATGCAGAACTTGTTTTTCTTGTCACAAATCTTGTAAAAATCGGGCTATGAAATGTCATTAAAATATGCAGTTATATAGGGGAAGATGGGGATACTTGAGCCATTTTTTGAATTTTAATTTTTTTAAATTTTTTAGAATTTCTTAGAATAAAATTAAGTATTGGAAATGAAAATTTGATATTTTTTCTTCAACTGAAAACCACTTCCAATTCATTTAAACTATTTTTCTATGTATAATAAATGTTTATTTTTTGTTTTACATCGTGGCTCAAGTATCCCCATGGGGGGGGGGGATACTTGAGCCATGGTGAAGGGATACTTGAGCCACTACGGAAAAATACCTACAAAAGTAATTTTTTTCGCTTTATTTTTGCACAAACATTTTACAGAATGATAAATTATGAAACATAAAGTCCTTCAAAACCAATTGAGAAAACAAAGCTAGTAATACGATCATTTTTTGTTGTTAGAACTGGTTGTCGAAGGATAATTTTAACTTGAGTTATAACGACGGTAGAAACATCCTCAGTTCAGAGCCATTTAAATTTGGAATCTGCAATTCTTCGGGCAAATTTCATTTTCAAAATATTAAGCACTTATCCAACGAATATTTTTACAGTTTTCTTTCTGGCATATTTTATTAGTAACTAACCATCAATAGAAGGTTTTCTTTTCACATCATCACCATCATTGACAGAATTTTCCTCTAATGATATTATCGAAATCATGCTTTTAATTGAGAAGCTGTCGGAATTTAAGCCAGATGTATCATTCTACTATTTCAAACACTTTTTTGATTTCACAGGAAAAGATTTTGTTTTCCTCTTTGGCTCAATGCAGGTAAGTTTGAACTGGGATTTTTGTTGCTTTTCTTGTTTTTTGTGCGCTCTTTTTACCAATTTTTCTTCAATTTTCTTAGTTAAAAAAAGTTACAGCAACAGAGGTTATGATTTCAATATAAAATATTAATCTTAATATGTTATATTAAAAAATAAATATTTTAATATGTTGGACCTAACTAATTAAAGTATTAGAGATTATAGCCTGTAAAACAGTTTTAAAAAGTTATTTTAATTTAATAAAAGTTAAATTGAAAATTATGTTTACATTTATCTAGACAGGCTATTTTGCTAGTCAAAATTAAAAAATAAAATGGATATTTTCATTTAAAAAATATACATTTTTAAACATTTTTAGGTCGTTATTTTTTTAAGGAAAAAAAAAATAAAATGAAAAATTATTCTCCCTTTTATCCAGAAAAAAATCTATTAGTGAATATAAGGATGGAATTTTATTTTTTGTTTGTTTCACCCATGTTTAATTTCTAGTGGGGATGGTTGAGACATGGCTCAAGTATCCCCACTCTCACTGGCTCAAGTATCCCCACTACCACTATTTTTGTTTCCCAGAGTTTTACTAAATAAAGCATGCAGTTATTAGAACTATTTTGGATTCAAAATACAATTGAAATTATGATTATTAAATTTATGTATATAGTTGCAACTTTAAACAAAACTTTGATTACAAAAAAACAAAAAAACCATGCACCCAAATATTTACTTCAGATAGGGAAAAGACAACTATTAATCACTATGCTTTCAAAATGGTACCAAGATGTGTGATTTCTTTTTTACATGTTCAGAACTATAAATATGATACCATATTGGCTGTTTTAGAAAGAAAAATTAACCAACTGTAGAGATAATAGGGGTGGCTCAAGTATCCCCTATGCTCAAGTATCCCCACTCTCCCCTATTACATAACGTTTTTATCATTTCAAAACATTTAAATAATTTTAAACATTAATGTATGGATGTGTATCTAACATTTCAAATCAAATGAGTAATTTGTTATCCTTGACAGTGAAAATGTGTGTGTAAATATAGAAAAGTATTTGGATTAAAAAAATGGATGTATTACATATAATTATTTGTTAGGATAGACTGAAAAAAGATTTTTAGACCAAAATCGAATCGAAAGACACAAATAAAAAGCTTTTATCCTCTATAACCCCCCTTTTTGTGATACAAACTTTATTCTAAAACAAGTTTCTTTTATTATTAGCGTTAAATCTATTATTTTAAATCTTTAAAAACTTAAACAAAATTTTATCTAATAAACTTTAATTGTGATTATTATTAATTATTACTTACAAAAAAAGAAAAAAATGATTTTACAATTCATTTTAACTTGAATTGTTTTGAAACTAATAAAAATAAAAAATAAAAATACATTAAAAAAAATTTTCAAATAAAAAAAAATTGATCAGAATCATTCTCATAAAATTATTGTGTATTTAAGCTCCAAAATATTGCACTAAAAAAAACGGTCATGCGCATGGAAAGTGAAAATCGTCTGCAAGCGAAAGAATAAATAAACGTAAACAAAAATATTTTAAATTGATGATAGAAGACGCGAGAAGTTAGTTGACTGGAATTTATGGCAGATGTGACTTGTGAGCAGATGCGTATTGACACAGATTTACAATTTAAACAAGTATGTCCACTACAGCTCTTCCAAGCGGCAAAATATAAGTCCGAGAAAATTAATGGGGCTTTGACTGTTAAAATGATTTGGTCTTTGCCACTTTAATTATTATCGGATTTAATTTGTGCGGCAAAAAGAATAACTAGAACGAATGAATTCGATAGAAAAAAGGTATGGAAAAATGTTATTTTTCATGGTTGCATTTATTATTATTATTATTCTGAGAACGATTTTAATTAGCTTCTCAAAAACATGCTATAAAACATTAATGCTTTATTAACTTAATAAAGTCTAATACATTCATTATTTATTTTGTTGACATAAAAAACTTTATTATTAATAATTTGGATTAGGTTGTTAAAGGTAGTGATTTTAATTGCATTTTAATCTGCGTTGTTTCCTTTTTAAAATAATTGGTTAAAATGTTTCCATAAACATAAAATCATATGAAAATATATTATAATAAATTGTTAATATAATTATTAAACATTTAAAGATAATTATATTTTGTAATAAAGAAGCTTTTTTATAGAATAAAATTATTAACAAACATTCTTTTTTAATTTTTGAATTAAGTAATCTTCGGAAACATTGCATAATTTTATTTTTAAAAATGTATCTGCTCAGAAGAGGAATTTATAAGAGAACGAGAAGAACTATTAAAAGAAATCGTAGATGTTTGATATTTAAAAAAAAAAAAGCAATAATGTTAATGATTGTTTAATGTATTTTTCAACCTGTGAAATGTTATAAAATTTTTGAATGGAAAGTCATTGTGGGTGAAAACGTTTCAGTTGTAAATATTCTTATTAGAAAGTTTTCAGAGAGAATTTGGAAGTTAAGGCAATCAATAAGAATTTAAACATGATTGTATTTATAACAAATAACGCAAATACTTGAACGGTGTGAAGCTAAAAAGTAATAACTGTATTTTATTATTAATTTTTCTTTCCAGACACTTTTATTATTTCCTTTCCTGAATTATTTTACAGAGGTAAATTTCAAAATATCCATTATATGTAGTGTTAGTATACATCGTAATTAAAGTGGGTATTATAAATACTCTCTAATATTATAAATAAAATATTAATAATTATAATTAACGTATTTGTTGTTCTATTTTATATTTATCGTCGGAATTTTTATTAGGTAGATGTGTCTATGATGGACAGCCTTCCAGTTATGGATATCTCCTTAATTTTTTTTTTTTTTTTTTTTTTTTGTTTATTAATATACTAAAAAATATTTAGCTTTAATTTTTTTTATATTTCCTCTTTGCAAGTTTTAATAATATTTTAATATTCATAGAATACAGTATGTGAAGGCAGTTTGCGATTATTTTTTGATTTGTGACAAATTTGTCACTAACTTTGTGATGGTGGCAGATTTGTCAATATTGTGAAGTCCCACTGGGACACAATTATACAGTTATGAATAATATTATGTAGTGTAAAATCACTTGCATCTATAATTTTATTATACTTTGGCGATACATCTCAATTAAAACTTGGGAGCTGCTATAAAAAGAATATACCAAAAGAAAGTTACTGAATCAAAATGTAATGCTATGCAGACTTTAATCTTTGTTACATATTTTTTTCTGTTGCAATAAATGAGAATATTTAGGAGAATTGAATATTCGATCTATTACAATTATTTCAAATTTAGCAATTTGTTTTTCTAGTAAGCATTGAAATTATAAAAAAAAAAACCTCTTCCTTTAAGTTGCAATACTAGTCACAGAAAAAGACCCGGATGATAATGTAAAGTCTGTGGGAGCGTTCTTTTCAAATATCTCGCTCAAATTTTAATATTTTTACATGATTTTTTGCATAGGATAGCTGAAGGCGATCTACAACCGGCCAAATTTTTACTCTTTCAATTTTGGTTTCAGATTTAAATATACATATATATATATATATATATATATATATATATATATATATTTAAATTTCAAAACCAGTTTAAACCGGTTCTGATATTGAAACTATCATAATATAAAAAATATATAAGCAAAATTGAAAAAGTAAAAAATAGGCCGGTTGTAGATTATCCTCAGCTATCCTATGCAAAAAATCATGCAAAAATTTTAAAAATTGAACGAGATATTTGTAAAGAACGCTCCCGAAGACCTTTACATTATCATCCGGGTCTTTTTTTGTGACTAGTGTTGCACCTTAAAGGAAGTGTTTTTATGATAATTTTAATGCTTATTAGAAAAACAAATTGCTAAATTTGAAATAATTGTGATAGATCGAATATTCAATTGTCTTAAATATTCTCATTTATTGCAACAGAAAAAAAATGTATCAAAGATTAAAGTCTGCATGGCATTACATTTTGATTCAGTAATTTTGTTTTGGTACGTTCTTTTTATAGCAGCTCCCAAGTTTTAATTGAGATGTATCGCCAAAGTATAATAAAATTATAGATGTAAGGGATTTTACACTGTATAACATTGTTCATAACTGTATAATTGTGTCCCACTGTGACTTTACAACATTGACAATGCTGCCACCGTCACAAAATTAGTGACAAAATTGTCACAAATAAAAAAATAATCGCAGACTGTCTTCACAACCTTGTCACTATCGTCACAGAATAGTCACAGTTTTAATGACAATTTTGTCACAAATGACACATTTTTCACATTTTGGTCGCATCGTGACGTCACAAAGTGGTCACAATGTGACGTCACAAACGAGCTCTAAAACGGCCATAACGATTTCACATTTTAGTCACAGTGACTTCACATCGACGTCACGTGACATCACATCGACTGTCACAAAGTCACAATGTGACTTCACAAGGACGTCACCATGTCTTACGGGTAATCACAAAGTCACAGTGTGACTTCACAACGACGTCGCAGTGACGTCACCATGCCTTACGGGTAAATATAAAATTTCCTTGAAATAAATGCATACACATTTTATTTAGAGCGGCTATAAAATGTATGTAAGGTACCCTGGGGTAATAACGCCAAGCGGGGTAATAACGCCAAGTGCTTATATTTTACATAATTATGAAATAATCAGGTAAATGACACCCATGTGCTCTGCGCAGAAGGGTTTTGAGTGATATAAATCGCAAAAAACAGCTTCAAGTTAATTTGTTTCATTTTTAGGTCTTATTGTTTTTACAAACAACTAAAATTAATGCTTGATCTAAAATTTGCGAGATACGTTTTGTGATGTGAAGACTATTTTTTTTTATCCGGAAATACTTTGTTAATTACATAAATTTGTAGTGCATTTCATGTACTTTTAAAATGTTGTTGAAGATTTTGGATATCTTCTCGAGATAATTTGTAATTTAAAATGTACTGCACAATAACTATACCGGGGTAATAACGCCAATCCTTGGCATTAATACCCCGGTTGATTCCCTACAGTGGCCGAGCTACATCCTAAATACTGATTCAAATAAACGCAGTTAAAACTGTCCAATGTTTCTCATATTTCTATTTAAGTGGTCCTTTTTAAGCAAAAAGAAGCTCACGGTCTGTTATTCTTTTGCCTCATCCCCCCCTCCCACACCACACCTTTATTTTTCTTACACTTTCACAAAAAACTGAACATTTTCAATAGATTAGAATGCAATTTGTCAATTTCTAAGTTTGTAGAGTTTGTATTTTTAGAATTGGGCTATCTACATGCAATTATTCCATCTTATTTCATAGTTTTGTTTGCATGGCGTTATTACCCATATAGGTGGGTAATGACGCCAAATAGCATTGGTCAAGAAAAAACGCCATTACATTTTATGAATACATATCTGTTAAATTATTTTATTTTATACTAGCTGACCCGCCCGGCGTTGCCCGGGTCCGTATTAACAATATTAAACGAACTTGAAATTTGTATGATTTTATCATTAACTGGAAGCATGCAGAAATGCATTGCCTGAAATATGTTGTAGCTGACTTTGTGAAAGATCGGTTTTAAAAGCAACAACTAATATTAAGCTCTAAAAATGAGCAATGAGCAATGAGAAACACGGGAGGGAACATGTATCCAACGACTGCGTTAGTTTCGTGTTAAAGTGTTGATATTTACCCGTAAAATAATGTTTTGAGCCATTATTGACTGTAATACGCGATCGGAATGCATAAAAGATACAAATATATCAATCATAGGCAAGAATTATGTGATTATTTTTATCATATGACTTTGAAATATCAATATAGAAGCATCATTTAAAATTTTGCTTGAAAAATCAACATTCTTTCGTTGATTGCACTCTGAAATCTAGATTTTAGACTAATATTTGTTATTTAAGTTTTCGCGCATGATTTTAAAAGAATGTTTTCATAAATATATTTTATATATTGACATAGAATTATTAATATGTTGTTAAATCATAAACATTTTTCATCTACGTTACAAAGTATTAAAAAGTTCTGAAAAAAAAGAAAACTTTTAGTAATACAATTTTTAGTTCAAATCAAATGTTTTCAGTATTTTATTTAATTTTATTTTGACATTTAATTATTTCGAATTTATCAATTTCAATTATTTTAAAAGCAAACATTTTATTATAATAAATAATATAATAGAAAAAAGACCATTTTAAAAAATTATTATTTCTTCGTAAAATATCCTTCAGCTGTAATTCATTTCTTTCAATTCGTCTTATTAATACAAAATCCCTTCACATGCTTTTGTTTGGGACATTAAAATTCGAGCGATAAAGGGTTTAATATTGCAACCTTTTTTTCGGTTTACTTCACCACCACCTATCTTTTTCCTCCATGGTTTACAACCGCTGTGATAAAAAATCATCATTTAAACTGACAGTTTGCCAGTCTATGAATTTTAAAGGTCTGTTCTAGCTTTTTTAATTATTTATGCGAAAATTTTATGCAACCAACCAACCATAACTAAATGAAAGGAAAAAAAGAAGAAAAAAGGCGATTTTTTATGAGAGTGATCTTTGGAATTTAATTAATTACTCAGTTAATAAATAGAATTTCGAAATTCTGAAGCTCAGGTGCATCAGGAGAGATTTGGGGCTACTCTCAAAAAAATTTTGAGCATCGTACATGCTGTAGATTTTGCTAGCCATCGCAGACACACACACAAACAGAGTGTTTTGTTCTTTTATTAATATAGATAGATAGTCAATGAGTTGCTGTATCAGATCCTATATTTGTTTGAAAAATACAATCTAAAACTAAGCCGTGAAAATTGGTAGAATCTTAATGTGGCGTTATTACCCCAGGGTACCTTAATATGCAGTGGTTTTCACAGAAAAATTCTCAGGCACTTTCTCCAGAATATTTAGAAAAAATTTAGAACATCCTAAATCATGTGAATCTGTAAAAACCTCAAGGCGAATTTTTTCAAGAATCGATCGTTTTCTTCTTTTGAATAAGGAAAAAAGTAAAAATAAAGTATCTAACCAGCAAGCTGTTACAAGCAGAAATCTCTTCCTAAGTGTAGGATACTTGAAAAATACAAAGGGAGAATATTTCTCTTCGTTATATTCTTGCATTTTAAACTTTTCTCCTACCATCTGAAAGAGAAAAAGGAGTAGAAATATAAGTAATATTTATATTGATCTAAATTTATATAATATTTATATCTATAAATTATAAAACATTACGAAATGTAGAACAGTTACTTACTTCTATTGCCTGTTTCAATTTGCTAGAATTGTGAGCTGATTTGCTATTGAATTTTGATATTTTGCATAAAATTTCATTTGCTTCATCATAGCGGCGGGCTAGTATCAACCATCTGGGAGATTCGGGCAAAAGTCTGAAAAACGTTATGAATCACTTATTGTACCTTCTGTGTCACCGAAACAAATTTAACGCAATTTATTCTCAATCTAATTAATATAAAACCAAGTTTTAAAAAAATATTTGAGACATAAAAATCATGACAGATTTATGTATTAATACACACCAACGAAAACCACCATTTAACAGTTAATCATTATCAAATTTAGCAATATAATTAATATCATTTATTTACAATTTTTTTTGTTTCTAGAAATTTAAAGTTTCATTTATATCTCTGCTAGTTTTTTTAAATTTCGGATTACCAAAAATTTTTGGAGTTTTGTACATAATTTCAATAATTTGATTTGAACATTTTTAATTTGATTAAAATAAATAATTTATTTTTATACTTGTTTTAAAATTAAATTTATTGGTGCTACCGTCTATGTAAAATGTTAATAATTACAAATTAACAATTTGAATTTAATAATTAAATGATTAGTTGATTGCAAATAAATATTATTCGAAACCCTGTGTGTGACCTGCGATCATACTTACCCACTTGTTTTGTTATGCTTTTGTTGTTCCCCTAATTGCCCTCTGATGAAATTATCCTTTCAAAACATAAGTTCGAACATATTTTGTATACTCCCAAGGCTCGTATAAAATCCGTCAATTATTTCTGTAGATAATCTATAAATCGTCTGAATTGATGTGTCAGGGGATTTTTCTTTATAGAGTGTATTTAAAATACTATTTAATCTCTATTACATAAGGCTTCCTGGGGTAATAACATCAAGTGCTAATATTAGTAGTAATTATGAAGGAATCTAGAAAATGGCGCATACAGGTTCCGCGCAGAAGGACTCCGAATCATCTGAATCACAAACAACCGCTAAAGTTCTTTTTTTTTTTTTTTTTTTTTTTTTTTTTTTTTTTTGTAGATCTTATCGCCGGAAGAGGCACGTAAAAGTCAACACCAGAACTAAAATTTGCGAGGTAAACTCTGATTGATGGCTATATGTTTATTAGGACATACTGTGCTTATTATATTATTTTCTAGTTTATTTCATATACTTTCAAAATATTGTGGAAGATTTTGGATGCGTTTTCCAGACAGTTTGTATTTTAATTTATACTGTTCAATAAGTATACCGTAGTAATAACGCAATATACTGTCTTAATTACTCCAATTTATTCATTTCAGTTTTGGAACTACATCCAAAGATGGTTGTTTTTTTATTTTATGCTTGAGAGAGCTTTATTGTCATTATTAAAAACCAAAAAAGAGAAAGAGAAATTCGTATATCCAAAGTGTTGCAATTTTTTTTCATATTTGTCAATTTTTAGAGCTGTAGTGTTTGCATCTTTCAAATTGGGCAATTTACATGCTATTAATCCATCTTACTTTACAGTTTCGTTTCCATAGCGTTATTACCAAACTATCTGTGTAATAACGCCAAATTGCATTGGTAAAAAGAACATGCTATTACATTTTATGAAAACATACCTGATAAAATATTATTTATTTTATACACAGTGAATAAGTTACTGTATCAGATCCCATAGTTGTTAAAAAAAAAAAAAAAAAAAAAAAAAAAAAAAAAACCTAAGCAGTAATAATTGGTATAACTTTAACGTGTCGTTATTACACCAGGATACCGTAATTTGAAATACCAGGATACCATTTTTTAGAAATTTATTGTAGTGAAAAACCAATTTCAAGCAAATATTTTTCACATAAATAATAAGTTTTAGTCACTCTTCATTACTTACTTCCAATATATCCAGACGGCAGCAGCACATGAAGCCGTTACTATACTATGACGCACCCAGTCTCTTGTCAAATATGCAACTAAGGGTAGAAGACAGAGTCCAATACTCCAGGCTGTCGTTACTAGACCATTAATCCAACTTCGAAGTTTAGGGCTCACTAGCTCTAATACTAAAAAATTAAAGAAATGCAGTAGTCCAAATATAAATTAGCACCGAGGCAAACGAAATACAGGCTACTGCTGTACGTCTCTCGTGTCTTTTTTTACAGATCCCTAGAGTGACGTGACGCTCTTTTCGTACACCTTCATTGGTACATTCGAGTATCACGTGACTTCAGCGGTCTATAAAAGAAAAAGGTACTTGGAATGTACCTCGGTAGCCTGTCTTTTTTGTTAGCCTCAATTATTACGTACTGATATAGATTCCGACGATTAAAAATTGCTCTAAAATACAAAGTAGTATAAAAATGACAGTCTAAAGTTCAATGACGGAACAAATAGTTTGAAACAAGAACGAGGAGGCTTCGACTAAATGTATTGTATCGTCTAAAAGTTAAAAAAAAAACATACTTTTTTTAAAATTTTTAATGAAATAAAGTACATCTCCAAACCTTAAAAATTGCTTCAGATTCATTGTGATCGGTTTTAGGCCGTTTTTTTAACATATTAGATTTGAACAAGACAAAATGCCAAGTTGAAATGCGGTTACAAGATCTCTCTGCAACAGATCTGTGATTAAATTACAATGTGAATGTACAGTCGTTTGAAAAAAAAAATAAACACGCCCTACTAACTCTTCAACAAATTATTGTAGAAAAAATGTTACTGGTACCGAACGATGAAAATAAAGTTTACTTTTAAACGATGCATATAAAATTTGCTTAGAAGACCATCTACATATTAACATGAACACAAACTTTATTTTATTTTTAATGGCAAAACCCAATTTTAACAGGATATTTAAAACCTTTCGTTCAAAAACCAAATTTCAAATCATTTGAATGATAACTTTTTGAATTAGAAACACTTAAAATTTGGTGTTTCTAATGTTTAATTACATTGTCATATTTTTATTAATATCTATTGAAATTATACTCCTAATGTGTTCATTTCTTATGTAGAAATATTACTAAAATTCCCAAACATAAATGCGTTGAATTTGCAATTTTTATAATTTTATGATATGAATTATGAATTATTAAATAATTATTCGAAAAAAAAAATATGAATTGCAACCTACAACTTTTTATGGATTTAGATTTGTAGAAAAGCAAATTTTCAAAATTTTCTTCCAAGTAATTTTCTAAATGTGATTAAAATGATGTTTTAAAGGGCCGTCTACGATAGAAGTGACTAGATAGTTTGAAACTATCCAATAATGTAACAGTCTTCAATGACTGCGTAAGGGCCGCCTGAGAGGCCTTCATCAAGAAGGGAAGAAGTCAACAATCAAGTACCCAACTTCAGTTTCGATACAGCTCGTTAAATATACTCGTTTTAAAAGAACTAATTTCTTGGAAACCTATCGTATCAATTGCATGAAAACTTCTTTTTAGACTAATTGAAGGGTGTAGATGTAAAGTTCATTTATACTGTTACAATCGGGTATTCCCATTGCGAAAAATAAAGTTAGGGTTCGTTTTTATATGTTGATGCCCCTCCTAAGCTAATTTTATATACATCAGTTAAAAATAGACTTTATTTCCAATCCTCTGGTACCAGTAACTTTGTTCTTCGATAATGTTTTGCAGATGTAGTAGAAGGTGTTCAATTTTGTTTCACGACTCTACGTGTTCTTCTTTACTTTATTTGGGATACAGTGAAAAGTACTATTATTTAAACTTTTATGAAATTATTGAGTAGGCAAATAATGTGATTCAACATAAAAAGTGAACGCAAGTATAAAAAATGTAGTAGCTTGTACAAAATAATTGGTCTTGTGTTTTATGTTTTTCCCCAGTTTTAAACATAAACGTATATTGCATTCATCAGTAGCTAACTTTTAATTCAATCGAAACTGACAGCAGAAGTATATTTGTCCAGATTAAATAATTATCCAGACGCCAAATACTTTATTTTTTATTTAAGGTATCCTGGATAATAACGCCACGTTAAGGTTCTACCAATTTTCACGGCTCAGTTTTAGATTGTATTTTTCAAACAAATGTATGATTTGATACAGCAACTCATTGACTATCTATATAAAAAAAAAATTTAACAGATATGTATTCATAAAATATAATGACGTGATTTTTTGACCAATGCTATTTGGCGTTATTACCCACCTATATGGGTAATAACGCCATGCAAACAAAACTATGAAATAAGATGGAATAATTGCATGTAGATTGCTCAATTCTAAAAATACAAACTCTATAAACTTAGAAATTGACAAATTGCATTCTAAGCTATTGAAAATGCTCAATTTTTTGTGAAAGTGTAAGAAAAATAAAGGTGTAGTGTGTGTGGGGGGATGAGGCAAAAGAATATCAGACCGTAAACTTCTTTTTGCTTAAAAAAAACCGCTTAAATAGAATTATTAGAAACATTGCACAGTTTTAACTGTGTTTATTTGAATCAGTATTTAGGATGTAGCTCGGCCACTGTAGGGAATCAACCGGGGTATTAATGCCAAGGATTGGCGTTATTACCCCGGTATAGTTATTGTGCAGTACATTTTAAATTACAAATTATCTCGAGAAGATATCCAAAATCTTCAACAACATTTTGAAAGTACATGAAATGCACTACAATTTATGTAATTAACAAAGTATTTCCAGATAAAAAAAAAATAGTCTTCACATCACAAAACGTATCTCGCAAATTTTAGATCAAGCGTTAATTTTAGTTGCTTGTAAAAACAATAAGACCTACAAATGGAACAAATTAACTTGAAGCTGTTTTTTGCGATTGATATGACTCAAAACCCTTCTGCGCAGAGCACATGGGTGTCATTTACCAGATTATTTCATACTTACGCATAATATTAGCACTTGGCGTTATTACCCCGCTTGGCGTTATTACACCAGACCACCTTACTTCTAAAATATGTCAATGGAATTTAGACACCTTATTTTTCAATTTCTTACGATTCGGAAGTCGCTTTTAGGTTCAGTAAACATAACATCGAAATAAGGGAAATAAACATTTATTATGTAATTCATAACTGTTATATCTGATGCTGCTCAGATATTAATCATATTGTTCTTGTGTGTGATTTTGTAATAGACAATTCGGAACAATTACTTACAATTTGGAAGTCGCTTTTAGTTTCAGTAAACATAACATCGAAATAAGGGAAATAAACATTTATTATGTAATTCATTACTGTTATATCTGATGCTGCTCAGATATTAATCATATTGGTTTTGTGTGTGATTTTGTAATAGACAATTCGGAACAATTACTTACAATTTGGAAGTCGCTTTTAGTTTCAGTAAACATAACATCGAAATAAGGGAAATAAACATTTATTATGTAATTCATTACTGTTATATCTGATGCTGCTCAGATATTAATCATATTGGTTTTGTGTGTGATTTTGTAATAGAAAGTATACAGTAGTATTGGCATTTGACATTATTTTATTCCAAAGAATAAATATAATATATTTGTTATTTAAATTTATATCATTTATAGTCATTTAAGATTAACGAACTATTTCTTCAAGAATTATAACACTTCTATGAATCTTTTAATTTGTACATTCTAAGTATTGAGAGTAATATACGTGTTGTGATAGTATTCAATGTTTACAAGTTCATTTAGATTCTATGTATGTTTGTTTTCGTTTGATAAAGTAAATCTCATGAAATTTAATATTTCTTTCAAAAACTCAGAGTGATATTTTATGAATGAGTTTGAATTTAAATTTTATAAGTCACTCTTTTTAATTCATTTTAAAAGAAAAAGTAATTTATCTGATTTCGTCAGTTGAACAGGATTTAAAACCACATTTACATTTTATGAGGCATGAGAGTTTTCCCTTTTTTTCACACCCGTATAATCTTAGAGAAAATGTTATTTTATTTAATTAAAAAAAATGGGATTTAAGAAAACAAAATTTGCAAAAACGCGGAAAATTCTCATCCCTAATTTTATGCATTTCACATTTTATTATTTTGTATTATCGCTATCAATGAATAATTTTCAATCTGGGAAACATACAAAGCTTTTTTTCACTTTCCTATTTATAGTACCGCATGGAAGTTTCAAAATACTTACATATGACGTAACCACTGCTGTAAACAGAAGACATAACACTACCCTGAATCGCCCTCAGTACAAGAAACAGGACGAAAAATGGACTGAAAACCGAAGTAATCTCAGCAACAGCCACCAATGTAGAGAGAAAGAAAAAAGTTGGTTTGCGACCTATTCTGAAAAATAAGAAGTAAAACATACCCCTGTACAATAAATTTTTTTTTCAAAAGCAAAAGGAGATAATCAAAATATGTCAATTTATTTTGTTTTAGCATGCAGACTATAAAAAATATATATTTAGTTAGTTTTTAATGCTATACCATACATTGTTTGAAAGTAACGGAAGCTCGAAATTTACTAATCCGGAGAAAAAAGCTTTAATCCATTCTTTTGCTCAAATTTTATTCGGTTGGCACCACTATCTTTAAAGGAATTAAGTTTAGTTGCGAAAATGTTTCAATTAAATAAAATAAAGATTGCTGTTCTTTTTTACCGGTGTCAAAAACAGTGCTACATGCACCTTTTGAAGAGTCCCTAAAAAGGGACGCTAGGCACTAATGGGTTAAAATTTCAATTTTCAATTATACTTACGGGTATATAAATGATTATGACGCAAGAAAAAAAGCAGATATGTGAATGAAATGTTTCGCATATTTAAAAAAAAATGCATACTACAAAAACCAAAAACTGATTTTTTGAAAGTTTAAAGGTCTTACCCTCCTTCCCACTCCATAAATTAATATACTTAAATATAAAATTTTGTTCTACATACTTTACGTATAGAGAATATTTTCTATCACCACCTGCCCTTATTTGCAACATAATACAAAATCAATGTTACAAAGGCCTTAAAGAAAATAATTTTTTTTATTGCGGGTGTCTATCAACATAGAAGTTAATATAAATTATTTGGTGAGTTTTCGACACACGGCAAGATTGAGTTCAATTGTTATGCCAATTGTTACTTACTCAGTTTTGCATCGTTATTGCAAAAATCAACTTCGTAAATTGTGTCATATTGAAAGCTCTGGAAACGAACAAAAATACATTTTGTTACAAAAGTAATTTCTTATAGTTTAAAAATTGTATTGGGAAATTTAAAATAACTATGAGAATTACGCATTTTTTTCTTTATCGTAATTGTGGAAAAAGTTTTTTTTAATCATTATTTTTCAAATTTTATATTTAAGATTTCTTTATTATTTTTTACAAGTTTAAAGGAGTCCGGAACACAAACATCTTCATTATTTATAAAAATATTTTATTGCATTAAAAATTTCTTTCCTTTTTTTCTGCCTAAAATGACTACCTTAATTCGAACAGAAAATAGTACTTTTTTCGTTTTTTAGTTTTCAAAATCTAGCTTTCAAGCAATGCTTGTCATGGAAACGATTTTATGTGAAAATGCATTCAGAGTTTTTTCATTTTAACTTAAAAACTTTAAACACAATTTTAAAATGCTCTTCAGTGCATCTTAATTTTTGAGATGCTTCCTCAATTTCATATTTTAAGCTCATGAACTCTATTAAAAACAAATTTGTGTATCGATTTTTTAAAGCTGTATAATTCTTGTACAGTTGATTTTTAGATATTGATTTTCATAAAAATTTTGGTTTCATATAAGGTTAAGCAACATCAGGATTTTTTCTTATTTGTTCCTGGAATTTTGATAAAAAATTAAGCCGCCTGAACTACTTCAAAAATCTAAAAAAAGTCCAAAAATCTGATTTGAGAAGATAAAGTAATTTAAAAGGCTACAAAATTAAAACATTAGTAACTTCGAAAAATAATCACAGTATATGCAAGCGTTTTTCCACAGATGATTTATATTGAAATTTGAGAATATTGATATACATAAAAAGAAATTTAGATTTTTGCACAAATAAAAGTCGTCGGTCCCTCTATTTCCTATTTTCTTGGGGGAAAAAAAGTATTCTTTTTAATTCCATTACTTTTAATTATTATTTTTTTAATTGTACCTCGCACCACTTTTTCAAAACAGAAATCCTTGACATCCAGTTCAGCAACATACATACAAGAAACATGCTACAAAATTTATTTATTATATTTAAATAGTGATGCGAACAGAATCGAAAAAATATAAACTTTTCTACCAAAAATTGAACGATTTCAAAAACTACTGCAAAGTGAAAAATAATTTCCTTATATATTTGTAATAAGAAAATAAATTAAGAGCGCAGAATTTACCATGCGTATTATTATATTTATGTACATTAATTTGATTTTTTGGAGTCGGTGCCAGCCAAGCCAGGGGGCGCTGATT